>VZQC01011431.1:55985-83491 GCA_009823505.1 Rhizomys pruinosus | reverse complement strand
ATCCTAATTTGAAAATTACAGAAACATTCCCTTTAAGGGGAGGAACTCAGCAAGGCTTCCCCTGTCACCACTCCGCGTCAATATAGTGATGAAACACTTGCTAGAGCAAATAAGGCAAGAAAGAATTAAAGGAGTCTAATTGGAAAAGAAGAAGTCAATCTATCCCTATTCGCTGATGATATGACTGTTTTACTTAAGGGACGCTAAAACTCCAAACTTCCACCAGAAATCTCCTAGAAACTATTAAAAGCTTCAGCAAAGTAGCAGGATACGAAATTAACCTAAAATAATCAATGGTCTTTCTTGAAACCAGAACAAGCAACTGGAGAAAGAATTCAAAGAGACCTTACTGTGAGTGGTTGAATGAGTTTCCGCCCCTAGGCTAGTTAAGGTATTCATAGCATGTGTCGCCAGTTGGTGGCACTTGTTATTGGAGGTCTTAGAAGGTATGGCCAATGCTGGAGGAAGTACGTATATGGGGGGCAGGTTAGTGAGTTTACTAGTCTTGGCGGATCTCCAGTTGCTCACTCTCTCTCGCTCTCCTCTCCTCTCTGCTTCCTGTGCTCATTGAGAGACGGGACCCTCGGCTTGCTGCTCCATTCCCAGCCACCATGCCTCCCACCTACAATGGACCTCTGATTCCCTGGAAACCGTCAATCGTAAGCTCAAATAAACTCTTCCTTTTCATAAGTTCCTTTAGTCATAGTGTTTTAAATAGCAGCAACAGAAAGGTGACTAATATAGTTAATTGGTACGCAGAAGTTGGGTGTTGGCTGTGAAGAAGCTGACCATGTTGATTTTTGGAGAATGTGGAAGACTTTGAACTTTTGGCTAGAAAAGCTGTAAGCTTTTGACTACTGTAAGCAAGCTTAACAGGCCATTCTATAGAAGCCTGGAAGAAAGCATGCTTGCAAAAGATTTATGTTCAATAAAAAACTAAAGACTATTTCAGCAACTGTATATTTTGATAAAAAGTTCTGGCATCATTTTCCCAAGCAGCCTGCAATTCTTGTCTGATGCTAAGTTGAAATGTAATGGACTAATGTCTTTGTTGGATGATATTTCAAGACAGCCTAATGTAGAATTGGTGGTGTGGCTATTAAATGGTGAATATTGTACAGGATCTACAGTGAAGAAGAGCAGATGAGGCAGAAAGAAATGCGAATGTATAGTTTGGATTGGAAAATTGCACTAAAGAAGATTAAAGGTATGGTGAAGGCATGTGAAGGAGAGTTTCCTTTTGATAGGAGATTAAAGTGATTAAGGAGAAGCCTAAGCTATATATTACAAGTAAACAATGGAAAAAGTGAGATTAAATTGATTTAAGAAGGGCCTCAAGATTTACAGGTACAACAACCGAAATAGTACCTTCAGGGCAATATCACACCCAGCTAACCCATTTAGGATGATATTGGCTGTGGGTTTCTTGTATATGGCTTTGATTACATTGAGAAATGATCCCCCCTCCAATCCAATTCCTTCTAGGACTTTAAGCATGAAGGGATGCTGGATTTTGTCAAAAGCTTTTTCAGCATCAATTGAGATGATGGTGTGGTTTTTGTCTTTCATTCGATTTATGTGTTTGATGATGTTTATTGATTTTCGTATGTTGAGGTCTGCATCTCCATTGGAAAGTGCGCTCAACACATCCCTCCGGCCTCCGGGCTGTGTTCCGTCTACCCCAGGGTGGACAGCGCGAAACCTTAGCTGTGAAGTGGTGGTGGAGAGAGACCTGGAAGCCACTCTGACGGACATGGCGAATGGAGCGCGGGATCGCTCTCGCGGGCGGAGACTCAGCATCCCAGCGGTTGAGGTCGCGCTCCTGCCAGGCTTTGCCAGCCGGGATGACCATCCCTGGCCGCGGACCCTGCGTCAGCCGCCTGAATCCAAGAGCTGCCAAGAGCTCCCGGTGGGTGTCGGCAAACTTTTCCTGAGCCTACGTGCTGATGAAACAGCCCACCTTGCTTCCCGAGTTTGGGATCGAGCTCCACGCCTAGGCACGCCGCCATTTGGCCTGAGACACAAGCGCAGGGTTCAAGGCGGAGAGATGCTCAGCGCGCGGAACTGACCACTGCAGCTCCGGGGCTAGAGGCATCTGTCTGCATCCTCCACAGCAGCGCGACCGCTGCTGTCTCTGTGCAGGAACCCCAGGTTTCCCCGATTTTGAGAGGCTCTCTCACCTGCCCGACCGTCCAGATGCAGTTTCACCTCTTCTCTTTTGCGCTCATCATTCTGAACTGTATGGATTACAGCCAGTGTCAAGGCAATGGGTGGAGACGCAGTAAGCGAGCTAGTTATATATCAAATCCCATCTGCAAGGGTTGTTTGTCTTGATTTTCATATGTTGAACCATCCCTGCATCTCTGGTATGAATCCAACTTGGTCATGATGGATGATCTTCTTGATGTGGGTCTGTATGCGATTTGCCAGTATCCTGTTTAGAATTTTGGCATCTGTGTTCATTAGGGAGATGGGTCTATAATTCTCCTTTTTAGTTGTATCTTTGCCTGGTTTTGGTAATAGAGTGATGCTGGCTTCATAGAAGGAATTTGGGAGGGAACTAAAAGGAAAGACATATTTCATGAAGATTAGAATATTGTATTATGTGTACTAAAAGGTGATTTACAGATCCCAGTAGAATCCCTTATTTTAATACTTGTGATGTGTTAATTTGTGTGTGTCACTGCCCCCCCCCACTGGACTAAGGACAAATAAGAGAAAAAGGATGTTTGGATGTGGACAACCTCAACACCGGATGGCCAAACCAATCCTTCTCCTCTCTTGGGCATTACCNTCTTTCCTGGTTTCCTAAGACAAGGTTTCACTATGTTTCCCAGGCTGGATTTGAACTCTCTATGTATTCCAAGGTGACCTCACAATTATAGTACTCATTTCTGTGTTCTGAATTCTGGCCTTTCCATTGTTGGAAAGATTGTGTTCCCTTTAACGTCTTTTCTCAGCACTTTGGAACTTGCAGTGTACTTATTGATCCCTTGGTCAGTAAATTACAAAATTGTTTTGGGGCTATAGCTTAGTGGTAAAGGGTTTATTGACAACCCCAGATCTAATCCCCAGCACTTCAAACTAAATAAGTAATCAATAAAGAAATAAACATTAGAAGTATTAAACCTTTTTATAAGGTTTTAAAAAATGTTTCAGGGGAAGAGATGGCTCAGTAGTTAAGAGCACTGACTGCTTTTGAAGGGGACCAGGGTTTGATTCCCAGCACCCACATGGCTGCTAACAACCATTTGTAACTCCAGTGTCAGGGGATCTGATATCCTTTTCTTACCTCCTCACTTACATACATTGGATTCTGAATTTTTTAGAAATTTGGTCCTTGACTCACACAGAAAATAGGGATTTAGGTATTTGTATTTTGTATCCTGAATTATTTCATACATTGTCCTTTTTTGGAGTATAAGTTTTTCTCTGCCTAGCATCATTTTCTCTGCAGGTAGGGTACTTCTATGTATCATATTGTGCTTTGGCTGTCCTTTAAAAATTAAGAAAATTGCCAGTGTGGTGGTGCATACCTTTAATCCCAGCACTCGGGAGGCAGAGGCAGGCGGGTCTTTGTGAGTTCCAGGACAGCTGGGGCTAAAGGGAGACCTTGTCTCGAAAAGACCAAAAAAAAAAAAAAAACCCCACAAAAATTAAGAAAATCACATTTATTCATTTATTTTAAATGATTTATTTATTTTTATTTGTATGAGTGTTTTGTCTGTATGTATCTAAGTGCATTTACATCTTGCAAACCCTGTGGATGTCAGAAGAGGGTGTCAGATCCCCTGGTACTGAAGTTGTAGGTGGTTGTTAGCTGCCATGTGGGTGCTGGCACCAAACCTAGTTCTCTGCAAGAGCAGCCAGTGCTCTTAACTATGGAGCCATCTCTCTAGGCTCTTACTTTTATTTTTCTTCTGTGTATGTGTGTGTGTGTGTGTGTGTGTGTGTGTGTGTGTATGTGTATGTGTGTGTCTGTGTGAGTATATGCCATGTGTGTGAATGCCTGCATGGGCCAGAAGAGGATGTCAAGTCTTCTGAAGCTGGAGTTACAGGGAGTTGTGAGCCACCCAGTGTATGTGCTGGGAACTGAACTCAGGCCTTTTGGTGTAAGAGCATCACGTGTCCTGGGGCTGTAGTTAATGAGCGGTCTATCTGCACGATTTACCTAATCCAAACTCCACACCACCCACATTCTAATTCAAACTTCTCTTGGAAAGCTACTGAAATATTGGTTTTGTCGAATGCATCATTTTGAATTACAAAAGCCTTTGCACTAAATTTTCAGGCATGCATGTTAAGAGTCTTCCCCTGAATACTCTGTTGTTATACACTCTATGCAGGCTTATGTGGAAGATTTACCGGTTTGTTTTGGTCCTCTTATTTGCCATTGAGGAGATCAAGAAAAACCCTCATCTTTTATGCAACATATCTCTGGGACTTGAGCTCTATAACATCTTCTACTGTGACTATCGTGCTCTGGAGACAGCCTTTAATTGGTTGACGGGCCTGAGTACTGTAAATGTATCTAACAACCCTAATTATACCTGTAGAAAGGAGAAGAAATAAACTGCTATACCTACAGGAACATCCTGGGGAATAGCTACCCAAATTGGAACACTCTGGAACTCTACAAATTTCCACAGGTGAGAGCTGGTGGTGTTAGAGAAAACAGACAGCTCTCCTTTATTTCCCTTTAGCTTATTCTGGGGGCCCTTTGATACCATCCTGGGTGGCCAAAGCCAGTTTTCTTCTCTTTACCATATGGCCCCCAACGACACACCTCTGTCACTTGGCATTGTCTATTTGATGCTTCATTTCAGCTGTAGCTGGGTGGGGCTGATCATCACGAATGACCACAAAATGCTCAGATTCTATCAGACTTGAAGAGAGAGATGGAAATAGACTCTGCACAGGTTTTGCAGAAATGCTTCCAGTCAGTTTGGTTTCATTTATCCACATATCCTGGAAAACTCAGGTGCTGATCCTGAAATCATCAGCAATTATGATTATCATTTATGATGACAGTGATTCTCTACTAGGTTTAATGGTAAATTTAGGGCAAAATTTAGTGACATGGAAAGCCTGGGTCATGAACTCACAGTGGGCTGTTACTGACCATGCTGATGATTTCATGCTAGACTCCTTCCATGGGACTTCATTTTTTCACAGCTTCATGTGGAGTGATTGATTTTCCCAGATTTGTGCAGTAAGTTAACCTTTCTAAACACCCAGAAGCTATTATTTCTGCAAATTTGTGGTTTTAGAACATCAATCGCCCATTTACTAGAACTGATTATAAAATTTCAGCTGTTACCCAATGGCTCCTTGGGATAGTTGCCTGGGAATAATTTGGAAGTGAACAGGATGGAAGTGAGTTACAATATATACAACGCTGTATGTATGTGCTGTAGCCCACAGTCTCCATGAGTCAAGTACAAATTCAGCCATGAGGAAACAAGGAAGGGATGGTATTCCGTCCATGGTAGGTAATGTCTCTTCCATTGAATTGTATTATCAGCAGTGTGAGATTCTGAGGAATGCAAGGACACTCAAACTAGATAGTGTAGATTTTAGCACTTTTGTCAGAAGGCACAGGAGATACTGTCTTGGGTAGCCTTACTGTCAACTTGGCACACCCAGGTTGAGGGACCCTCAGTTGGGGAATTGCTGCCATTGGATTGGTCTGTGGCCATGTCTTTGGGGGCATTGGTCTTGATTGTTGAATGAGTGGGAGGGCCTAGCCCACCATGGGTGGTGCCACCCCTGGGCAGGTTGTTGTGTACCATATAAGAAAGCAGGCTGAGCATAGGCCAGGAGAGGAAGCCAGTAAGCAGTGTTCCTCCATGGCTTGTGCTTCATTCAGCTCCTGCCTCCAGGTTTCTGCCCTGAGTTTCTACCTTGGGCTCCCTAAGCAATGAACTGTGACCTGGGAGATGTAAGATGAATAAACCCTTTCATCCCCAAGTTGGTATTGGTCTGAGTGTTTTGTAACAGCAATTGAAAGGAAACTAGAACAGAGACCTTACATGTTTCACTGCGTAGAGGCCAATGAATATCAATGTCTCCATGTCCCTGATGAATGAGGTGCCAGTAGCAAGGAGGAAGTGTGTTTTAAGTTAGTATCATGTTTGAGTTACAAGTGGCCCCAACCTTCTCATGGTAACTATTCTAGTTTGTCTTCCATTGCTGTGACAAAACACTCTGACCGACACCAACTTGCGAAGGAAAGGGTTTATTCAGCTGACATCTCCTGGGTCACAGTTCATCACTCAGGGAGCCCAAGGCAGGAACTCAGGGCAGGAACCTGGAGGCAGGAGCTGAAGCACAGGCCAGGGAGGAATGCTGTTCACTGGCTTGCTCCCCTGGCTCATGCCCAGCCCGCCTTCTTATAATGGTACACAACAACTGACCCAGGGGTGGCACCAATCATTGTGGGTTGGGCCCTCCACATTGGCTCGAACCCTCCAGACTACGTCCACAGAATGTGGGCCCACACAGCCAAGCCAATGGAGCCATTCCCATCCCATTTGAGCTCCCTCAACCTAGGTGTGTCAAGTGAGGGAGCCCACTTGATAGTGATAAGCTAGTCCAACACAGTAACATTTTTTCTCAGTATGAATATATTCTTCAACCACAGAAATGAAGGAGTACCACTAAGTAGGCTGTAAGTGTCAAAACATTGCTGAAAACTGCTATAATGACTGTTAATCTTAGGGATTACTTTTAATTACTCTTTTGATATTAAGTATTCTCATTTTACACAGTGAAGCTCTCATATTTTTGGACCATCAAAGGCTGTGGCTAGTAGTTCAAGGTAGTTGAGTTTTGTGTGACTCTGCTCAGTGATTATGTAGATGTGCTCATATGTTCAGTGTTATCTTTTGAAACAGGTATTTTAGAAACATAATGATAATCCCATTCTCTGCAGCTTTCATTTGCTCAGCATCAGTGATACTTAAGTTTAAGCTGTACTTCACATTCTGGATTAAAGTCAATGAAAGCCTTTCCCTAACTCTGGTTCTGTTGTGCCCCCGTGAGATCCAATTTATAGTAAAGAGTCTACATCTCACTTTAAGTGTGCCACCTTTTTCTGAGGCATCTAATTGGGATGGGAAAATGGACATTTAGAAAGAAAAGAGAAGAAAAAGGAAAACCGCATCCCTCAAGGTTCTGGGGAATTTTTCCCAAAGGGTCTTTGAGTAAAGGTCAAAGTAAAAAATTTTCTCCATAGATCACAGAAAAATAAATGTTGTATGTTCTCTCTCATTTGTTGATCTTTAGCTCCAAATCCCTTGATGTGAGTGTATATCCTGATGTAACTTTGGGAGCTAGGAAAATGGAAAGAAAACCCTCATGTTTCCAATTTTCAACTGACCCCGAGCCGCCGGGTTATACGGGTGTTTAATCTCCCGTTGTACATCATCATGCTCCGTGCTTGGTGTTTTTGCCCCTCCCTACCCCATTGGTTACTTTTGCCCCCTCCTCCTGACAAAATACAATACCCTCACACCACACCCCCCCCCGAACACACCCACCCCACGTACGTATCACTTAAGGTTATATAAACAAAAACCCAATAGTGCCAGACAAGGAGAAACCTCCCTTGTAGTTGTTTAATAATTGTTGGGTTCAGGGTAGGGGAGAGGGTGGTCCGGAGACTCCTCCCGCCCCCCAAAAAAAAAACCCCACACAAACAGCGTAGTTTTTTTGGGGCCTTCCCAGAATTTGAAGGTAAAGATCTAATTTCTTGAAGACAGGGACATACTTTGGACACAAGACTTTGAGGAGCAATTTAGCTAGAACAGACCTGGAAGCTTCCTCTGGGAAAGTGATCTCATAGTAATACCCGAGGATCCCTTGCAAAAAACAGAAGCACCAAAAATTGGGACGAAAAACCGTCCGTGGGCGACTGTCGTACCCTTGGTCAAAGTCTTTAGCTTGCGTACGCTAGAGCTTTCGTGTTTCTTACATGTGAGTTAACTCTTTGAATTTGTACACCCCCTCAGACTATTTTTTTCCAAGAGCGTGTTCGGACTTTCAGGTAAAAAAATTCGACCAGATACTACCATCGCGCCGATAGTCTCAAACTTTAGTGTATTTGGCAAAACCATACCCTCCTCTTAACTCCCAGAGATAGCCCGATCAAACTTCTGGATTACCTTCTTTATACAGCTCCCCATAAATATACTTTCCTTGTACTGGGCATTTTGCTAAATATATACTGCTGTTTTTGTTCAATAAATCAGACTTTTACAACCTCGCAAAGTCTCGTACTTTTCTCTCGCTCATCTCCACAAGTTTTGGGGTCCTTCTCGGGTAACCGAAATTACATGACCCGTAGACAGGATCATATTGGCGCCCGACGTAGGGGCTCGGGGTAAGAGACCCCTCTACCAGACAAGGAAAAAGGAGGTCCGGCTGGACGACATAATAAAGAGGGCACTTCGCCATCAGCAGAACGCAGAAAACCTCGGGAAAAAAAAGAGGGTGCGTCCCTCCGAGGTCGCTCGGAAAACCTCGGAATCGATATAGTGAAGCTAACCGTTTCCTCACCCACCCCACTGCCCGCCCCTCCTCTTGTAGCCCCCTAGTCCTTTTTTTTCTTTATCTCACCAGATGGTACACATCACTTGTCTAGGGCAGCGCCGTTTCATTATTCCATATGGTTCTATCCAACGGACAAAATACATTCAGTGCAGAGAAGAGGGAGTCCGTGTTAACCGACTCCCCTCTTCATCCCCTCATCCTTAAAACCCACCGATCAAGATTTTTAACGAGGCTATTCTCCCAACTTTATAAGGGACGGACATAACCAAGAAGCTAATAACACGCTCCCTCTCTCTCGTGGTGCTGGAGAGATGGACCTAGCGGTTAAGCGCACTCGCCTGCCCTTAAAGAGGACCCGGGTTTCGATCCCCAGCCCCAACATGTGGCGGCCGAGAGCCGTCTGAAACTCAAATTTCAGGAGAACTCCAGTTCTAATTCCAGGAGAACTCCCAGCTCCAGGGGAATCCGAGACCCCTCTTCTGACCCCCGCGGCGTTGCACGACCGCGTGTGTACAAACTTGCATGCAGGCAGGTACATTCATACACATAAAGAACTAAATAAAAAAAAAAAAAAAAAAAAAAAAAAAAAAAAAAGACCAGAGTAAGTCCGAGAAAGCCAGAAAAAAAAGAGGGCCCCCATTAAATACGACAACATGCGCCCATCATATTAAGAATGCCAAGGCCGCAGAGCGGCCCCCTGCTTAACGACAAACCCTTAAAACTGAAAAAAAAAACTGTTGGTGGGTAAGGTGGCACACGCCCTTTAGAAGTAAATCCACTCCAAAAATTTGGTGACTGTGCTTTTTTTGAGTCCAGAAGTGTTTTCAAATGGAGTTCCACACACAAACTGACCAAATGTCATGTGTCTATGCTAGCTGTCTGTTTGTTAACTGTTCTCTCATGTGTCTGGGATACGAAGTTCCTCCGTTCTCCAGATCTCACGCTCAATGTGTCTGATTTTGTCCATGTTGTTCCTCTGTGTTTGTTCTGTAAATTAAAAGCAAAAGTGGCCACTTTAATGGTTCAAAGAAAGTCTTCCTTCTCATCACTGAAAGTCCCATTCTATCTATAAATGAGTGCACACTAAATTCACAAGCTTACCTTTTTTACTTTCGGCAACTATGACACTCTTAAAAACAACTTTGGTTCATCAAGGCCCTAATTTCTGACCACCATTGGGTTCCTAAGTTCCTCCTACAGAAAAACTTTCTAAACTAAAACTCTACAAAAACGTCTAAACTAGTTTTCTTCTACAGGCTTTTTCCTTTTTTTTGATGTCCTCCAATTCCTACAATCCTTTAAAACACAAGATACAGCAAAACCCGTGCAAAAACGCGTCAGCTTTTGATAACAGAAGTGGTATCTAGTTTGGTATACTTTGAGTTCTTTCTAAGCATCCAGTTTACAGTCCTATTTTGCGAATCAGAGTAATAGGCACTGGCAATATTTATTTTCTATTATTTTATTTTATTATTTAATTTTATTTATTTATTGTAATTTTTGTGATGAAGACAGGTACTTCCCGCAGACCAGCGTGGCCTTGAACTCACAGAGGTCCACCTGCCTCTGCCTCCAGAGTGCTAGGATTAAAGGTGTGTGCCACCACACCCAGCTTAAAGATGGTTCTTAGCCGACATGTGGGTGCTGTGAATCAAACCTGGGTCCTCTGCAAGAACAGTTGGCGCTCTTAACTGCTGAGCCATCTCTCCAGCCTGATTTTTTTTTTTGTCTTTTCGAGACAGGGTCTCCCTGTAGCCCCAGTGTCCTAGAATTCGCTCTGTAGACCAGGCTGGCCTTGAACTCACAAAGATCCACCTGCCTTTGCCTCCCAAGTGCTAGTATTAAAGGCGTGCACCACCATGCCCAGCTTCATGATGTTTTTTAAGGAGTTTTTTAAATCTATGTTTTAAATTTTTTAAATTTATTTTTATGTGTATGAATGTACTGTCTGCATGTAGGTTTGTGCACCCGTGTGGTGCAGTGCTGTGAAGTCAGAAGAGGGTGTTGGATTCTCCTGGAACTGGAGTTAAAGATGGTTCTTAGCTGCCATGTGGGTGCTGGGGATTGAACCCAGGTCCTCTGCAAGAGCAGTCGGCACTCCTAACCGCTAGGAGCCTCTAAAGGAGTGGTTTTAACTATTTTACACAAGATCCATTTTTTAATGAATTGAATTTTTAATCTTTAGGATAGTGATTATGCATATTTTACAAACTTTCTTGTCAGTATTCATTAAAAATATCAATTATTATGAATTTATATTACAATCTCCTCAGGATCATATTCAGTTAAAGCATGTGTGTGAAGTCTTCCTCGAGAGATGACATATTTCTTTTCAAGATATACAGTCATTCTTTTGGTCATTTTATGGAGTAGAAAAATCCATTTAAGGATTTTTTTGGGTTGAAAAAAATCCCTATAGGAGAGTGATGAGAGGGAATGATTACTAGAGTAATGCCTATGGTAGGGTCATGTCTATCAAGGTATACAAACTGCATATGTTGTTCTATCTATTCAATTTCCTTAGCTGCCTCATGAGTTCATGTTCTAGGGCTATTTAAATCAGGCATTAAGGTATTAAGAAGATTTTTTAAAGGAATAAGTGCGTATCCCTAAGGAAGGTCTTAACCAATTTATATATCCTAAAAGTTTTTGAAAATCACTTAGTGCTTTAAGGGAATCTTTTTAATTATGTTATCTAAATATTTATATGGAGTATTTTTTTTTTGGTCTTTTCGAGACAGGGTCTCCCTGTTGCCCTAAGCTGTCCTGGAACTCACCTTGTAGACCAGGCTGGCCTTGAACTCACAAAGATCCGCCAGTCTCTGCCTCTCAAGTGCTAGGATTAAAGGCGTGCACCACCACGCCCAGTGGAGTGTTGTTTTTAATAGTAATTACTACTCCATAAATTTTTTAGAATACTCTTAGCTTGTAAATACAATTGTGATCAATTTTTTTCATCTGGGTGAGCAAATAAAATATCATCCATAACCCAGGGGTCCAAGACCCTTGTGGAGGAGGGGGTGGGAAGACTGTGAGCATCAGGAGTGGCGGACGACCACAAGGAAACAGTATTTCCCAGGCTGGGAAGTTGCTTATGTGAACTTACAGCAATGGTCAAACATGCATAAGACCCAAGAAGCCCCAACCTTGGCTGTGGAACTATTGGCAACTGATCATTGCTGTGTGAGAGAGAGTTGGTCTTCTTTAAGCGAGTGATGCTAGATAGGTTGACCAGGCTCCAGTGGACAGACTCTCACCTAGGGCCATTTGGGGACATAAACTTGATTCAATAGGCCTTAACATATATGACAGAATGCATGGAATCCAGGGGGAGAAGCTACAGAGAAGGGAGAGGGTCTAAATATGATCAAGGTATATTGTATGAAATGCATAAAATTCAATTAAAAGTTAAAAAAATTCAATATTTGCTTACCTGCTAATGAAATGGAATCTATGGCTGTGTCACTTCTGAAATTTTTTAAATTTTATTTATTTCTGTATGTGTATGAATGTACTGTCTGCATGCAAGTTTGTGCACCCGTGTTGTGCAATGCCTGGGAGGTCAGAAGAGGGTGTCGGATTCCCCTGGAACTGGAATTCTCCTGGAATTGGAGTTTCAGACAGTTCTTGGCTGCCATGTGGGTGCTGGGGATCGAACCGGGGTCCTCTGTAAGAGCGGTCAGCGCTCTTAAACACTAGGCCATCTCTCCAGCCCCACTTCTGAAATTTTTATGACAACCCTTTCCCCTACATTGTTAAAGACCTTTTTTTTTTGAGATAGGGTCTTCCTATAGCCCCAGTTGGCCTGGAACTCACTCGGTAGGACCAGGTTGGCCTTGAACTCACAGGGATCCTCCTGCCTCTGCCTCCTGAGTGCTAGGATTAAAGGTGTGCACCACAATGTCCAGCTTAAAGATGGTTCTTAGCTGCCATGTTGGTGCTGGGAATTGAACCTGAGTCCTCTACAAGAGCAGTCAGTGCTCTTAACTGCTGAGCCATCTCTCCAGGCCCAGGAAAGATTTTCAAATCTCAGTGAAATTGATAGTACTCTTTTTAAAATTTCATTTATTTATTTATTTATTTATTTATTTATTTATTTATTTATTTATTTATATGAATGTACTGTCTGCATGTAGGTTTGTGCACCCGTGTCGTGCAATGCTGTGGAGGNCTGTTTTAAATTTTTTAGATTTAATTTTATGTGTCATGAAATTACTGTCCATGTAGGTTTGTGCACCGTGTGTGCAGTGCGGTGAGTCGAGAAGAGGGTGTTGGATTTCTCTGGAATTGGAGTTAGAAGAGGTTCTTAGCTGCATGTGGGTGCTGGGGATTGAACCCGGTCCTCTGCAAGAAGCATTCGGAACTCCTAACCGCTAGGAGCCTCTAAAGGAGTGGTTTTAACTACTCCTTACACAAGATCTCATTTTTTAATGTAGACATTGGAATTTTTAATCTTTAGGATAGTGATTATGCATATTTTACAAACTTTCTTGTCAGTATTCATTAAAAATATCAATTATTATGAATTTATATTACAATCTCCTCAGGATCATATCCAATTAAAGCACATGTGTGAAGTCTTCCTTAAGAGATGACATATTTCTTTTCAAGATATACAGTCATTCTTTTGGTCATTTTATGGAGTAGAAAAATCCATTTAAGGATTTTTTTGGGTTGAAAAAAATCCCTATAGGAGAGTGATGAGAGGGAATGATTACTAGAGTAATGCCTATGGTAGGGTCATGTCTATCAAGGTATACAAACTGCATATGTTGTTCTATCTATTCAATTTCCTTAGCTGCCTCATGAGTTAATGTTCTAGGGCTATTTAAATCAGGCATTAAGGTATTAAGAAGATTTTTTAAAGGAATAAGTGCGCGTATCCTAGGAAGGGTCTAACCAAGCTTTAATATATCCTAAAAGTTTTGAAAATCACTTAGTGCTTTTAGGGAATCTTTTTAAAAATTGTATCTTTTTAGTCTTTTAATTATGTTATTAAATATTTATGGAGGTGTTTTTTTTTTTTTTTTTGGTCTCTTCGAGACAGGTCTCCCTGTTGCCCTAAACTGTCCTGGACTCACCTTGTAGACCAAGGCTGGCCTTGAATCACAAAGATCCGCCAGGTCTCTGCCTCTCAAGTGTGCTAGTATTAATACAGGCGTGCGCACCCACGCCAGTGGAGTGTTGTTTTTAATAGTAATTACTACTCCATAAATTTTTTAGAATACTCTTAGCTTGTAAATACAATTGTGATCAATTTTTTTTCATCTGGGTAAGCAAATAAAATACAATCCATTAACCCGGAGGTGTGGTGGTGCACACTTTTTATCCTAGCACCCAGGAGGCAGAGCAGTGCAGTCTCTGTGGGTGCAAGGCCAGCCTGGGTCTACATAGACAGTTCAGGCCAGCTGGGGCTACAGGCAGACCATGTCTCAAAGAAAGCAAAAAAAAAAAATAACCACCACCGCCCCAACAACAAAAACAATCCTTGAAAACTATAATTTTTATATGTCAATTTAAAGAAATCATACTAGGTTGGGTCAACCCTGGTTGGAGTGCCCCATAGGTTGGATAACTTCTTAATCTTTAATTTTTCTTTTTTATTCTTTTATTTTTTTGTGTGCTACCATCTGGCTTAAGTGGTTCTTAGTTCGCAATGTGGATACAGGGAAATCGAACCTGGGTCTCTGCATGAGCACAGTGTTCTTAACCCCTAGCCATCTCTCCAGCCCCAACTTCAATTTAGTACTTTTTAAAATATTTTTTTTTTTTTTTTTTTTCTTAATATAATTTTTCTTAATATAAATAATTGGAGAGTTCCATGGACTAATAATTCTTCTATATACCCTGCCTGCAGCTGTTTGGCACCATATAATTCTTTTAAAGTTGTAATTTTCTTTAGTTAAGGCTACTGTCACGCAAATGGGAGTATTAGTCATCTATTTTAGAGGCAGGCTATAATGTGAAAAAGTGGCCTTTAAGATAAATTTTGATTTTTGTCCAATGTTAAGAGACAATCTCCATTGAGATAGAAAATCTCTTCCCCATAGATTAATAGAAATATCAGGAACAGAAGTTTTTATGAAGTTTTTATATAAGCCATTTTTCCTTCTGGTTTACATTTCATTTTGTATATACTTTGATAATTGTCTGACAAAGTTCCTACCCCAGTAAGTGATGCTGAGACCCTCTGAAGAGGCCAACTGTCCTTTTTTTCTTTTGGTCTTTTTTGAGACAGTGTCTCCCTTTAGTCCAGCTGGCCTGGAGCCTTCGCTGTGTAGACAGGCTGGCAATTGAACCTCACAGAGATCCGCCGCCTCTGCCTCGGAGTTCTGGATTAAAGGCGTGTGCCACCACACCAGCAAGGGCTCAAATATCTTAGAAGCAATAAGTGACATCAAGCCCATATCTAATAATCATTAATAAGACTCTATTTCAAGTCTAGTATCATTAACCAAAAAGTATGCCATAATATCCCTTTCCTAGCGCTTTCAAACGTACTCTTCCTTTGTTATGAGGATTTATTTCACCTCCTTTTTTTTTGACATTTAACTCTGATTTTTATTTTAATTATTTTTTAATCTAGTTTTTATTGACTGCTTTGGGTATTCATACATTTTTTCCAATTCAGTTCAGGCTTATTTCCCTTGCCCCCCACCCCATCCCAGATCATGCATTCGCATAACTGTCCTGCAATCTTTCTCTCGAAGTTTTTTTTTCATATTTTTTTTTTCATTTTTAGCTATAAGTGATAATCCATGAGTACAAGCATCCTTCATGCAAAACCTATCTGCAGGCTGTTGTGCCCAAACACCTACAGCCCCACCATCCAGTGGGGGGTGACAGGTTGTTTGTTCAATCAAGTTGATCAAATGAGTGTCCAGACTACATTGCTGTAGTTTCACCATTCACCCCAATCGCAGCCCTTACATTCTACCACGCCCCCTCTTCCGCAGGTTGTTCCCTAGGCTTAGAAAAGGGGCACAGGTGGATGAGAGGTAAAACAGTCCACTCTCTCTGGAGCTGTTGACTTGGACTCTGGTCAATTCTGGCTGTTTCCTTTCATGGGCTGACAGTTTGTCCAGGAATAACCTTTCGATCCTACCGAGCGCGGTCCCTCTGGGCCGGGGTTATTTTCACTCTTACATAGGTAATAATAATGATTGAGCATTTTTTGTCCAGCCTCTAACTGAATGGGAATTGGAGCACCCATCATGCCCAATCTTTCTCCTGTGTAGTCACTGTCAACAACACCAAGATCACCTGTATGTTCTGCAAGGTTAAGCTACTCCTACATATAATCAAGCCAAAAGTTCCAAGGGGAAGGAGCCCATATGTTCCACTCAGTACCTTTGTAACTTTTCTATGGGATAATAGACACGTTATTAGGTAATATTAAAGTGGTGGGCTGTGCTGCCTCTAGTGGCGTGGACAAGATGGGCAATCCCCTGACGTCCTGGGTTTGAATGGGGAACTGATGTGAGCTCACATTGATTTGTGTTGTTTCCTAATTGTAAAGGTCATCTTTCCTTATAAATTTAGATTTACATTCACTGGCCCAATATTTACCTTTCCTGCATTTTTGGCAAGATCCAGGTGGAGAGTTATTAGGACCCCTTGAGCCATGTGGAATATTTTTATCAGTTTTCCCCTTATGACGGTCCTTTTTTTTTGAGACAGTGTCTCCCTTTAGTCTCAGCTGGCCTGGAGCTACTCTAGACCAGGCTGGCTTTGAACTCACAGAGATCTGCTCGCCTCCACCTCCTGAGTGCTGGGATTATTAAAGGCATGTGCCACCAGGCCAGGCACTAAGGAGGGTTCTTATCTGTCATGTGGGTGCTGGGAATTGAACCCCGGTCCTCTGAAAGAGCAGTCATTGCTCTTAACCTGAGCCATCCCTCCAGCCCATGACAGTCTTTTTTTATATGTCCCAGTTTCCCACAACTAAAGCAGTTAGTCTTACTTGCATTAAAAGTACCTTTCAGAGTGGCAACAAGTACATTAGCCTCATATGTTTCAGACCCTATGTCCATGTAATCTGTTATATATTCATCTAGGGAGCTCTGTGAGCTTTTAAAGGCTGAGTAACTTTTTGACATTTAGGTTTTAAGAAGCATGTCTTAAAAAAAAGAAGCATGTCTTGTAATTCTGGGTTTGACACATTTTTTTCTATTATTCCTCCCTCCCTCCCTCCCTCCCTCCCTCCCTCCCTNCTGGCTTGCTCTCTGGCTCATGCCCAGCCTGCCTTCTTATACTGTCACTGCTCAACAATCAAGACAATACACCACAGATGTGGCCACAGGCCAATCCAATGGAGCCAATTCCCCAACCGAGGCTCCCTCAACCCAGGTGTGTCAAGTTGACACCAAAGCTATCCAGCACAGATCCCCAGCACCCACATGGTGGCTGAGAGCTGTCTTTAACTCCAGTTCCATGGGAATCCGACACCCTCTTCTGACCTCTGTGGCATTGCATGACACGGGTGCACAAACCTACATGCAGACAGTACATACATACACATAATAATAAATTAAAAAAAATCTTAAAAAATCTGCTCCATGAAGAACTAAGGGTATTGAATAGTTCTATAGCTATGTATGAAATAGGTCTTCCCCCCCCAAAAAAAAGTATGAAAACAGAGCCACAAATGAAGGTTTTCAAACCTTCAAGAATATAATAATACTTGGACTGGAGAGATGGCTCAACAGTTAAGAGCACTGGTTGCTCTTGCAGAGGTCCTGGGTTCAGTTCCCAGCACTCATATGACAGCTAACAACTGTCCTTAACTTTAGTTTAAGGGGATATGATGCTCTCTTCTGGCCTCCACCAACATTGCAGTAAACAGGTGCACATGTAGTCAAAACATTCAATCACATAAAAAAATAAAAAATTTAAAAAGAATTTAATAATACTCATTCCCTCAAGCATCTTCAAAGAATGAACAAAATTGGAGAACATAATGTATACTACAAAAATAGGTGAAATTGGGACCATATGCGAGAACACCATCATTAAAAACAAAATTCAAAAGACATCCTTCTTATATAAGATTTATGAATCTTCTTTTTTTTTTAAGGGGAGCCTATTCATTCATTTATTTATTTATTTATTTATTTTATTTTATTTTATTTGTTTTCTTTTGTGTGTGTATAAATGTACTGTCTGCATGTAGGTTTGTGCCCCCGTGTCGTGCAATGCCACAGAGGTCAGAGAGGGTGTCGGATTCTCCTGGAACTGGAGTTAAAGACAGTTCTCAGCTGCCATGTGGGTGGTGGGGATAGAACCCAGGTCCTCTGCAAGAGCAGTTGGCGCTCTTAACTGCTAGGCCATCTCTCCAGCCCCTGTGAGTCTTCTTATAAGCTGAGATAAATTTCATAAGGAGATCATATCAGGGACAAATTAGTGTTATCAATTGTTCTTCAATAATATACAACTACAAAATACAAATAAATTCATAGAAATCATATAAACAAAGCACTGGGTTTGAAAATTTATATCACCATAAAGAAGATGGATTGTATCACTTTGTAATTATTAACTATAGGGTACTTATTTATTTGTGTCTGAAACAACAAAGTGATTTACCAGCAGTCCAATGAAGCCCCAAGACATGTCATTAAGTTAACCTGGTTTAGGCTTTTGTACTGAAAAAAAATCACATATTTTCAATACAGTGTAATTTCTCATGCAGATAATACTGTACCAAGTCATTGTGTAATGAGCTGAATATGAAGTTATTTTATAACCCAAAGGCAAATATCAGTTAACCATAACAGCCAACTTACAGTTAAGCATGCACAGACAACTGTTCAAACTATGATGATGCAGATTAAAGGTCCAGCTGTAACCAGTCCAGATGACTCTGTCCTAACTTCTCTTTGACTCTAAACATCTAAGCAGCTTTTTTTTGGTCACTTAATCACAAGTCTTTACTTTCTGTTAAATGGCCTATATTACTTGAATTTAAATACTATATTGGATGAGACCTTAAAATGTAATATATTTATTATTAATAATTTTTATTTTATGTGTATGAATGTATTGCCTGCATGTATGTAAGTGTACCTGTGTCATGCAATGGCCACGAAGGTCATTAGAGGGCCTTGGTTCCCCTGGAAGTGGAGCTATGGATAGGTTGTTAGCCACCATATGGGTGCTGGGAACTGAATCTGGGTCCTCTCTAAGAGCAGCCAGTACTCTTAACCTCTGAACTATCTCTCCAGTCCAGAGGCCTTCAATTTCATTACTGCCCATTTCTCCACAATTCATCATCATTTTGTAAGAGCAGTTGCAACATGAAGACTAACAATTTCTTCATGTATTTCCTCTTTTCTTGTGAGTTCTGCAACTGTGTAGATAAGGCATACAGTGCATTGCCTTAGCCTAGTAATCTATTGCTCACCATATACTAAGAGCACTGGCTGCTCTTGCAGAGGACTTAGGTTTGATTCACAGAACCCACATGGCAGCTGACAACCATCTATAACTCCAGTTCCAGGGGATCTGAATTGGACCTCTTCTGACCTCTGAGAGCATTGCAGGACACAGGTACGTTACATACATGCAGGCAAACACTCATACATGTGAAATAAAAATATAAATAAATTATTAAAAAAGAATAAGATATACAGAGAATTCTATTTTTGACAGCATAAAACTGAAAGTAATAAATCCTGATTCAACCTTTGAGTTTATTTAGCAGGTGACAGTTTTTGATTAAATTCTGAGGAATTTATATTATGCAGATTGAGAATAAAAATTTCTCATATTTTGCAGATGACAGAAAGTGGAGCTTTCCATTTCAGCTGTGAGATGTTTTTGTGAGTTCATTATAATAAAGTGATTTTATTAAAAATAATATGTCCTGGGCTGCAGGGGATAGCTCAGCCGTTAAAGGTTGAGGCTAAGAAACACACACACAATGTCCTTATGATTTTCTGAATTTTGTTAGTATCTGTTATGTTTGTTTTATTCTTTAAATTTTTATTAATTTGGGTATTTTCATTCTTTTGATCAATTTTTAATAGTTAATTTTGTTTATATTTTAAACAATCTGCTTTTTTTTTTTTTTTGAAATGGAATCTATGGCTGTGTCACTTCTGAAATTTTTTAAATTTATTTATTCTGTCGTGTATGAATGTTACTGTCTGCATGCAAGTTTGTGCCACCCGTGTTGTGCCGTGCCCCTGGGAGGTCAGACGAGGGGTGTCGGGACTTCCCCTGGAACTGGGAATATCATGGAATTGGAGTTTTAGACAGTTTTCGGCTGCCATTTGGGTGCTGTGGATTGAACCGGGGTCCTCTTTAAGAGCGGTCAGCACTCTTAAAACTAGGCAATCTCTCCAGCCCCACTTCTGAAATTTTTATGACAACCCTTTCCCCTTACATTGTAAAGACCTTTTTTTTTTTTTTTTTGGATAGTGTCTTACTATAGCCCCAAGTGGCCTGGAACTCACTCCGTAGGACCAGGTTTGGCCTTGAACTCACAGGGATCCGCCTGCCTCTGCCTCCTGAGTGCTCGGATTCAAGGCGTGCACCAACAATGTCCAGCTTAAAGATGGTTCTTAGCTGCCATGTTGGTTGTGGGGAATTGAACCTGGGTCTCTACAGAGCAGTCAGTGTCTTAACTTGCTGAGCCATCTCTCCAGCCCAGGAAAGATTGTTTTTGGGAGAACTTCACAGTTTCAGTCAGTTCTTTTTTAAAATTTTCTTTATTTATTTATTTTTTATTTATTTATTTATTATTCTTTCTTATGACTTGTACTGTCTGCATTGGTTCGGTTTGTGCACCCGTGTCGTGCACTGCTTCGCGGAGTTCAGAAGAGGGTGTCGGATCCCTGCACTGGAGTTAAGTACAATTCTCCGTCACCATGGGGTGCTGGGGATCAACCCTGGGTCCTCTGCAAGAGCCGTCGGTGCTCTTAACCGCTAGGCCATCTCTTAGCCCCCAATAATTGATAGTACTCTTTAAGCTCAGCTCTACTTTATGTGCGTCGTTTGGGTTGTGAGAACTAGTTGAAATGGCAAAATGTAGTGCATTCTCATTTTATTTAATGTTAGTGGAGTGAATAATTCAGGTGTGACTGCATATATCTGTTGTCTACCAATTGAGGACATTGAAGTTGAAGGATCATTGGTTCCAGGCAAGTCTGGACAAAATGCAGAAACCCTGTGTCCAAATAAATTCAAGAAACCAAAAAAGATCAGCACTCATGTTTTTTACTAATCACTTTTTTTTTTTTTTATTTTTTTTATTATTTATTTATTTTTTTGTATCGTGTGAATGTACGTCTGCATGCAGGTCGTTGCACCCGATGTCGTGCAATGCCGCGGAGGGTCAGAAGCGGGTATCGGATTCCCCTCGGAACTCGGGTTCTCCTGGAATTGGATTTCAGACGTTCTCAGCCCGCCATGTGGGTGCTGGGGATTCGAAACCCGGGTCCTCTGCACGAGGCGTCGGTGCTCTAAACCGCTAGCTATCTCTCCAGCCCACTTATTCACCTTTTTAAAACACGGGCTTTAAGCCGGGCGTGGTGGCGCACGCCTTTACTCCTCGAATTGGAGGCAGAGGCAGGCGGATCTTTGTGAGTTTCAAGGCCAGCATGGTCTTACATAGCGAGTTCCAGGGACAGGCTGGGGCTACAGACCTGTCTCAAAAGACCAAAACAACCCAAAAAAAACAAAAAAAAAACTTTTTTTTTTTTTTTTTTTTTTTTTTGTTTTGTGATTTATAATTTGTATAATTTCACTAGATATCATACAGGTACATAGATACATATACATAGTTACATTCTTGATTTCAAATGTATTCAGACGAACAATGTAGATCATCAGAGTTAACTTCTACACAGAATCTCAGTGCAGATTGGGCATAAAGTAAGTTCACATATGTCTTCTATGTGTATATCTGGGGAATACTTCAACCACAAACATCAAATCCTACATGGTTACAGTTGAGGAAGTAGACTTTACTGCAATATTAGGTATAAGAAGAGAATAGCCCGGATATTAAAGGCTCCAAGAATGGAATTGTTGCTTATCAAATCTTGTAGAAGAAGTTAAACCTGTCTTGGAAGAGAATTTTTTTTTTTTTTTTTTTTTTTGTTTATTTTAATTTTATAATATTATTTTATATTTCCCCCAGGTTTGATTAAAGCGGAGTTCAAACACATGAAGTATTCATCATAAGCTAGAAAAGCAACAGCAAAATAATACACTGAATATAGAGATATGAAAGTAAGAGATAAGTTTGTGGGGATATCTTAGAAAATGTTGACTAAAATGCTAGGATAGATTCAGAAAACAGCAAGAAGAAATAGATGAGACACAGGAAGATGAGTTGGACTCTACTAAAAATGAACCTGATACAGGTTAAAAGGTTTCCCCATAAAAATAAAATTGATAAAGTATTTAGAATGGGTCATTTTTATGGAAACATTGACATTTTTAACATAATGAAAAATGGCAGCAAGAGATCTATATGCATGTATTTAATTCAAGATGAAATTCACAAACATTTTCATAAACAGAATATTTTAAAAAGTGCTCCATGATGGGGCTGGAGAGATGGCCTAGTGGTTAAGAGTGTCGACTGCTCTTGCAGAGGACCTGGGTTCGATCTCTGTTCTATTTGTTTCCATTGCGGTGTGACAAAAAAACACTCTGACATACCACAAGTTGGGAGGAAAGGGTTTATTCAGCTTACATCTCTGGGTCACATTTCAGTCCATCTTGAGGGAAGCCAAAGGAAGAACTCAGGGCAGGAACCATGGAGGCCATGGAGGACTGCTGTTCACTGGCTTGCTCTCTACTGAGCTCTGCTCTCTGGCTCATGCCCAGCACGGCCTTCTTATTACTGTCACTGCTCAACAATTAAGACGTAACCACCACAGATGTGGCCCAGGCCAATCCAATGGGCCAATTCCCTAACAATGAGGCTCCCTCAACCCCAGGTGTGCAAGTTACACCAAAGCTATCCAGCACCAATTGACCCTTGTCAACTTACACACAACAACACATCACTATTAAACCACCTTTCCAGTTCTATCCCACAAAGTATATGTTAACATTAATCCACAACCTAAGATAGTACATCCTTAAAACGCCCTCCACAGTCCTTAAAATGTCCAAACACTTAAAAGTCAGTCTATATAAAGTCTCTTTAACTGTGGGTGATGTAAAATCCAAAACAGAGTACTGTCTTATTTCAACAGGGAAAGATCAGGCACTCTCAAACAAAACCTAAGTCCAGCAAAGTAGCTCAAGGCTGGACACCTGGGACTCACAATCAATCTTTGGGCTCCAATATGGTCTCGGCAGCTCCCCCCTCTCTTAGAACTAGCTGCCGTCCGTGGACACACGTCATCTCGCAGGCCAGGCCGACTCCATTCCTTACAACTCTCGCTGCTCTTGGTGGTCGTCCCAGGGTATACCCGCATCATCAAAAAGCTGGAGGTCGCTACTGAAACTGACGGCACACCTTCACACAATGCATCTCATTCTGTACCTCTTCTGGTGCAAAGCCTCACGCTTCTCTACATGACCCCTGCACACCTGGGGTCTTCACTGAGCAACCAACGAGTGCACTTCCACCAATGGCTTTCACTGTCTCTCACAGTGCCAAGCCTGGTCTGCTTTCTGTGAGCCCCTCAAATTCAACACCGGAACCATATAGGAGACTCACACGTTACCAAGTCCGTGCTATCTGGCTCGAGATGGAGGCTCAGGCCCTTCTGGGTCACAGCTTCTGTGTGCTGGCCCCGAAGAAATATTTCCCAGAATATTTTCAACTCAGTGATGGGCTTTGTTACCTTACAAGATGATTTTTCAGCCCCAGCTAACCAGCCCCCCCTGCAGCAAGTGCCCCCGTACCCCAAACAAATGTTTCATTTCAGGTTCTGGTCTTGTTACCGTCAGCTGATTCTCCAGCCCCAGTCGGACCAGAACCCACAGATTACACAGTCCTATGATCTCTCCCCTTTGAAACCTAGAAAACTTCAAAGCCAAGGCCTCCGATCTTCTAAACGTCCCTTCAGCAAAACTGTTCCAAGGACTCCAAGACATCTTTAGGCATTCAATTTTCTTTCCCAGCCAAAGTTCCAAAGCTCCAGCAATCCTTCCCAAACACCAAGGTCAGGTCTTCACAGCATACCCTCGACCATCTTGGGTACCAATTTCCGTTTCTAGTTTGTCTTCCATTGCTGTGAAAACAACACTCTGACCAACTCTCGGGGAAGGAAAGGGTTTTTCAGCTTACATCTCCTGGGTTCACATTTCATCACTTGGAGAGCCCCAAGGCAGGAATTCAGCGCGAGGAACCTGGAGGCGAATGGGAGGAATGTCTGTTCACTGGCTTGCTCTTTACTGGTTTGCTCTCTGGCTCATGCCCAGGCCTGCCTTCTTATACTGTCATGGCTCAAATCAAGTAAATCACTACCCACAGATGTGGGCCACAGCCAATCCCAAATGGAGCCAATCTCCCCAATTCGATGGCTCCCTCAACCCAGGTGTGTCAGTTGACACCAAGCTATCCAGCACAGATCCCCAGCACCCACATGGTGGCTGAGGCTGTCTTTAACTCCAGTTTCCAGGGGAATCCGACACCCTCTACTTCTGACCTCTGTGCATTGCAATGGACACGGGTGCACAAACCTACATGCAGACAGTACATTTCATACACAATAATAATAAATTAAAAAACAATCTTAAAAATTGCTCCATGAAGAACGGAATTGGAGCTTCAGACGGTTCTCAGCCGCCATGTGGGTGCTGGGGATCGAACCCGGGTCCTCTGTAAGAGCGGTTGGCGCTCTTAACCGCTAGGCCATCTCTCCAGCCCGACTATAGCACTTTTTAATTAATTACCTTAAACAACAAGGGAGAATGAGAATATTGCATGTAGGCAGCCTTCCGGAAACTGTTGATTTGGCGCCCTCTGGTGGATAATTATGGGCTACACCAAAGATATTTGAAGGGTTTCAAAATCTTGCTCTTTTTTTCTTGCCTCCAGTACTGATTACATAAATGGAGTCATTGCGACCCTTACCAATGGAGGAAAATTCTTATATTGTGGTGGAGAATATATAGGGGCAGAAGTTTGTTCTGCCTTTACAGCATGGAAGGAAAAAGAGTTATTCTTGTCCCCTAGATCTCTTAATTTCTCTGATAATTTTTTCAACTGCTGTAAAAACTCCTTTCCTTCAGGTGCTCATGGGAACAAGCACTCATCTTTTATTTCTGTGTTACTTTCTGCCTCAGAGGACTTAGACTCTGTTTTTAACTTTTCTTGTTCTTTCTTTAAATGAATACCCTCATAATTTTAAGACAGGGTTTCATTACTTTTCCCATTTCCTCATCAGTCTCACAATCAGTTCTGGTTTTTATATTTGATTTTTTAGATTCTGCTTGTAAGGGTTCCAAGGCCAGAGGGATAAGTTCCACAAAGACCAGACCCCCAGAAAAACACATCTTCCTTGTTGATGAGCTCCCTGCTGAGCTTTCATTGCTTGTTTTCATTAGATTTAATGTGACTCTCCCCAAAGGATGAAACCAGTAACAATGTCTATGAACTAACTGAAATAGATTTTCCAAATTTGACTTTCACTTTCACTGTAGGGCATTTTAAAAGCTCCTGTAAAAACATTAATGTGTTCTGCCTGGAGTGAACGGAATTTCCCATGACTCCACAATCCCCAAAGCTTTTCGCTTACTTCACAGCATGCTTACCCTTTTCATCTGAGCCCCACCTTCGGCATCAGATGTAGCTTCCTCTGTGACTCATGGTCAGCAGATGCAGATCCTTCTCATTCCCGAGCTTTTATTCAGCACTAAAATAACATATGAGTTAAGTTTACAGGAAAATATTGTGCCAAGAACACATAAGACAAACAATAACAAGTTACAGAGAATAACAAGTTAAGGAATATAATGTATAGGTTTTATCAGACAAAGTGGAGTCTAAACGAATGTGTCAGAAATATCTGTTTCCTGGACTAGTTTCAGCCCAACCAGAGTGTTTTCAAGAACTTAAGAATGCATGTTCTGCCCCAGAGGTTTGCCTTCTGGGTACACTGCTTGCATTGATCACATAGTTCTTTTGTCCTTTCATTGAACATTAACTCTAGAAGTACGCCACAAGTCATCAAGTTGCAGTGAAATGGCTTGCTATACAGCTGGAGAGGCCATAGATTCTAGAGAAAACCCCACTTCTGTCATATCCCTAGACAAACTCAATTTCTTACTGCATTTTAAATATGTATCCTTATATTTACAAACAAGTATACTTATCATTCATCAAAGAAGCTTCTTCTTTTTTTTTTTTTTTTTTTTTTTTTGAGACAGAATACCCCTGTAGCTCCAGCTGTTCTGGAACTCACTATGTAGACCAGGCTGGCCTTGAACTCACAGAAATCCACTTGCCTTTGCCTTGGGAGTTCTGGGATTAGAGGTGTGTGCACCCCTTCCCCTGGATTCAAAGAAGCTTCTTTTTGCAACAAATGGAAGACTATTACAGTTTCACAACTTGTCAAATGCAGGGAGTGTCTGAGAGATGCCTGTTCTTAAGTGACCCATCTACAATGGAACCTCTACATCTAGGGCTTATTGAACATAGGGGGTAGAGAGAATATTAACGAATCTCTCAACTCTCACTAGGGAAGCTTCTTCAGGCAACAGATGGCGATTAACACAGCCACAACGGGCCAAAACGTAGAGAATAAGAGACTGCAGGGTGTGTGTTCCCTGGATAGGAATCCTGTATTAAATCTGTATCACCCAGGGGTCCAAGACCCTTGTGGAGGAGGGGGTGGGAAGACTGTGAGCATCAGGAGTGGCGGACGACCACAAGGAAACAGTATTTCCCAGGCTGGGAAGTTGCTTATGTGAACTTACAGCAATGGTCAAACATGCATAAGACCCAAGAAGCCCCAACCTTGGCTGTGGAACTATTGGCAACTGATCATTGCTGTGTGAGAGAGAGTTGGTCTTCTTTAAGCGAGTGATGCTAGATAGGTTGACCAGGCTCCAGTGGACAGACTCTCACCTAGGGCCATTTGGGGTCATAAACTTGATTCAATAGGCCTTAACATATATGACAGAATGCATGGAATCCAGGGGGAGAAGCTACAGAGAAGGGAGAGGGTCTAAATATGATCAAGGTATATTGTATGAAATGCATAAAATTCAATTAAAAGTTAAAAAAATTCAATATTTGCTTACCTGCTAATGAAATGGAATCTATGGCTGTGTCACTTCTGAAATTTTTTAAATTTTATTTATTTCTGTATGTGTATGAATGTACTGTCTGCATGCAAGTTTGTGCACCCGTGTTGTGCAATGCCTGGGAGGTCAGAAGAGGGTGTCGGATTCCCCTGGAACTGGAATTCTCCTGGAATTGGAGTTTCAGACAGTTCTTGGCTGCCATGTGGGTGCTGGGGATCGAACCGGGGTCCTCTGTAAGAGCGGTCAGCGCTCTTAACCACTAGGCCATCTCTCCAGCCCCACTTCTGAAATTTTTATGACAACCCTTTCCCCTACATTGTTAAAGACCTTTTTTTTTTGAGATAGGGTCTTCCTATAGCCCCAGTTGGCCTGGAACTCACTCGGTAGGACCAGGTTGGCCTTGAACTCACAGGGATCCTCCTGCCTCTGCCTCCTGAGTGCTAGGATTAAAGGTGTGCACCACAATGTCCAGCTTAAAGATGGTTCTTAGCTGCCATGTTGGTGCTGGGAATTGAACCTGAGTCCTCTACAAGAGCAGTCAGTGCTCTTAACTGCTGAGCCATCTCTCCAGGCCCAGGAAAGATTTTCAAATCTCAGTGAAATTGATAGTACTCTTTTTAAAATTTCATTTATTTATTTATTTATTTATTTATTTATTTATTTATTTATTTATTTATATGAATGTACTGTCTGCATGTAGGTTTGTGCACCCGTGTCGTGCAATGCTGTGGAGG
>VZQC01011431.1:23807-44733 GCA_009823505.1 Rhizomys pruinosus | reverse complement strand
TATATATATATATATATATATATATATATGTCTCATCTATCCTAAAATTATGTCATTTGAGAACAATCTATGTTATTTCCAACTCATATTTCAGGATTCACATTTTTCCATTTTGATTTTATATTACTCTAAAATATGCATACATACCCTCCACCCATATACCAAAAATTCTTAAGCCTGAAAATAAACGGTAGGTTAATTGTAGAACCTGTCAAGGGATTCACAATATGAGAGTACAGTTGTTTTCAGACCACAAGAAATATAACATTCACATTGCTCAGTTTACCTTACAAGTAGACACTTAGTGCCAGCATCCACAGATGAGGGATACCATTCATTGTTTTTCTGGGACTGTGTTACTTCACTTAACAGAATATCTTCTAATTCCATCCATTTACCTGCAAATTTCATGATGTCATCTTTCTTTACCACTGCATAGAACTCCATCGTGTAGATGTACCACATTTTCTCTATCCACTCATCAGTTAAGGGGCATTTGGGTTGGTTCCAGCTCCTTGATATTGTGAAGAGAGCTGCAATAAACATGGCTGTGCATGTATCTGTGTGGTAGGATAAGTCTTGTGGGTATATACCCCAAGGGGATATGACTGAGTCAGGTGGTAGGCTCATTTTGAGTCTTTTAAGGGTTCTCCACACTGCTTTCCATAGTGGCTGTACGAGTTTACATTCCCACCAGCAGTGGATGAGTGTTCCCCTTTCCCCACAACCTCTTCATCACTTGGTATCATTTGTTTTCTTGATCCTAGTCAGTCTTTATCAGAGTGAGATGATATCTTAAAGTGGGTTTAATTTGCATATCCTTAATTATTAGTGATGTTGAACACTTTATTTTATTTTATTTTATTATTTATTTCTGTATGTGTATGAATGTACTGTCTGCATGTAGGTCTGTGCACCTGTGTCGTGCAATGCCGCAGAGTTCAGAAGAGGGTGTTGGATTCCCCTGGAACTGGAGTTCCCCTGGAATTGGAGTTACAGACGGTTCTTAGCCGCCATGTGGGTGCTGGGGACCGAACCCGGGTCCTCTGCAAGAGCGGTCAGCACTCTTAACCGCTAGGATATCCCTCCAGCCCGATGTTGAACACTTTTAAAGATGTTTCTCAGCCATCTCTATTTCCTCACTTGTGAAGTCTCTGTTCAGCTCTTTGCTCCATCTATTGAGTGGGTCATTTGTTTTCTTTCTTCTTTGGTTTTTGAGTAGTTTATATATTCTGGAAGTTAGAGCTCTATCAGATGTGTCAGCAGTGAAGGTTTCCTCCCACTCTGTGGGTTTTCTCTTCACTTCCCTGATTTTTTTCTTTCACTGTACAGAAACTTTTTTTTTCTTCCTAAAATTTTCTTTATTTCCAGTGAAGGGTCACACCCAAACCAGTCTCTAATCTGTTTCCAGCTGGGGCCACGAGCAGCGAGGTCAGGCTGTGGCTTCTGCACCCGAGGGTCACTAAGTGCAGTCCTGGCTCATCTTCTCTGGCTGCGCCATCTGGCATGTGCTCGGTGGGGTAAATATGGAGGGGTCTTTAATGCCTAGCTGCAGATCAAAAAACCGGGTGGACAGGACCACAATGTAATTTCTGATGAAGGTCTCCTGCACAGGGTAGCAATCTTTGGCTGTATAAACGCCTATCCAGGTTTCATAGGATCTAGCTGTCTGTCTGTCTGACCATTCCTGGACTGTGATCTGCTCTTGAGGGCTCCCAATGGAGTACTCGTCTTCAAAGATAGAGTTCTGTGGAATGTCGAGAGGATCCCAGGGTTCTGTCAGGGAGATCTTTGAACACTTTTTGGTGGCTTGTTCGATCTGAAACATCACTCCATCCTTGTAGAGCAAAATATATTCAAATAATCTCTTACAGGGTATCAGCGCCTTCCTCTCGTCCAGCACTCGCACGCGCTGGTTGAGCCCATCGTAGGACAGCAGGGCTCGGCTGTTGAGTCCGCTGTTCTGCTGGTAAAAAACCTGACGTCCCTCCCACTGCTGCGGCGCCTGGCATGGCTGCCGGGTCCCGGGTGAGCCCGCCGTCCCCAGGCCGCACAGACCTCCCAACGCCCAGATGCAGAGGCCGCCCAGCATCCAGGTGCCGCGAGGTGCCCGGGCCACCCGGCGAGGAGCGCGCTCAGACGTCGCCATCCTCCACCCCCCGCGGTCAGCGGGAGCCCAGAGGGCGCGGAGGCCGGGCCGGAGAGGGCCCGCGCCTGGTAACCGCTCCGGGCGGATAATGCGCCCTGGGACTCGGCGCTCCTGCCCGGTGACCTCTTAGCTACTGGGATCTGGACACCTGAGGCCTGGATGCGAGGCCTGGGAAAGCTCTGGTGAATCGCACAGGAGCCTTTTCTCGCTTGGCCGCTGCCTAGTTTGCACTGCTTGTTTTCCCTGCTCTCTGCTGCCAACAGGAAGCGCAGTGGCAGCGCCGCCACAGCATCCTGAAAGGCATCTCCAGTTAAGGGGTTTGGGGCGGGGAAGCGGGAACGTACTGTTAGTGTTTCTCCATTAACTTCAGCGTTTCACAGAGTTCCCAGAAACTTTTTTTTAATGAGGTCCCACTTGTCAAAAGTGAGTTCATTAGAATGGAAAGGTGACTTCAGAGTGAGACTCCATGCAGCTAAGCTTCACACTTGTGAAAGACAGTGGAAGAGGTTTTGTGCTCCTAGAAAACAATCGCTTCAACATACGAAAGCTGCTGCGAATATGTTCCAAAGGTTCCAAGGTCCATCCGAAGATGACAGTGGAAAGTGGCAATGTCCTCCATATGGTACTGGCTTTAGAAACATGAAAGATTCAAGACCGATGGGCTTGTAGATTTTTCCTCTGTGGTTTAAGAGAGCCACTGAGGCTAGGGAATGTGTGTCAGGGAAGTTCCTGTGAGATGAGAATGTTGAGTTAGACATGCCACTCTACCAAAGAATCTCTCAAGAGGCCAAAAACTGTGGAGGAAAAGCTTTAATAAAAGAACATTACATCAAGGAAAAAGTACAGAATACAACACAGAGACAGTGACAGAGACAGACCGATGCGTTGGGCTGAGCACACTCCCATGGGACTGGAGGGCAGCAGCTGAGTTCTGATCCTCTGTCGCTTTTATTCCCAGTTAGGAGATTTCCACTGTGGTTATGGTGACTCTTTCTTTGATTGGTGGGGTCTTGGTGGGTGCAGACCAGGCAGTCTTTCATTGGATCAGTCCACCTGTTCTGCATCCCTTTGTTTGAAACAATGGTTGTGTTTAGCAATGTGAAGCCCCTTGGAGAGTAATGGGCTCCTTAGGGGTCGAGAAGCACTCCTACAGGGCTGGGAAAGTTCATCTTGACCCCAGGTAGCTCTGGGAACTAGACCTACTTCAACTAGAGAGTTGCTTAACTCTTTCTGACCTAGTCCTAACAAGAAGAAATCCATGAGGCCATTAGATGAAGCTGTGAAAGTGAACTCGTATTTCAAGGAAACCTCAAGATGTTGGAGATGGGAGGGAGAACCATCAGACATCTGCCAAGGAGAGGTGCTTTATGCTTTATGAAACCAGACCAGGACAGAAATGCATATCGCAGGCAGCAAATCTGGAGGATTTTGGAACTAATGTCTCAGATGTCAGACATGCAGCTACAGGACTTGGCTTTCCTCACTATGGCCTGGTTCTCATGGTTGGGAAGGGAAAGTATATTCTGTGCCAGTGTAGGTTGGAAGTATATACTTTGCTTTATATTTTTACAGAGCTTAGAGTTAAGATTGCCTTGAGCCTCAAAAAAGTCTTTGGAGCTTTGAACACTTACTTTTGAGATCGATAAAGACTGTGGGAACTTTTGAAGTTCTACTGAGTGCATTTTGTGTTGTGATATGGCTGTGAGCCTTTGGGGCCAGGGACAGGAATGTGGTTGTTTGAATGAAAAATGTTCCCCATAGACTCATGTATTTGAACACTTGGTTCAGGTTGATGGAGTTGTTTACAGAGGTTTAGGAGGTGTGACCTTGCTAGAGGAAGCTGGAGGCGGGCTTTGAGGGTTCACAACCCTGCCCAATTTCCAGTTTGCTCTCACTGCTTCATTTTTGCTGTTGAAGATGTGAACTTCCAGCTTCCTGTTCTGACCACCAAGGCCACCACTTGTTGTGGTGCCCCCCATCCATGATGGGCTATTATCTCTCTGGAACCATAAGCTAAATTAAACTTTCCTCCATAAGTCATTCCTAGTTATCATGGTTTTTTTTTTTTTTTTGTCTTTTTGAGACAGGGTCTCTCTTTAGTCCCAGCTATCCTGGAGCTTGCTCTGTAGACCAGGCTGGCCTTGAACTCACAGAGATCTGCCTGCCTCTGCCTCCCTCTGCCTCTTGAGTGCTAGGATTAAAGGTGTGTGCCACCATGCCAGGCTATCATGGGGTTTTATCATAGCAAGAGAAAAGTAACCAATACAGACTGAGTCCGTGATTTCTTTTTTAAGTGTGTTTTTCATTAATATATAGAAGATTACCGAATTTTGTAGGTGAAATTTGCATCATGCCACTTTGCTGAATGTGTTTAACAGCTCTAAGTGTTTTATAGTGGAGTCTTTGTGATTTCAGGTCTAAGATCATATCATCTGCAAATAGGGGTAATTTTATTTCTTCCATTCCTATTTGTATGTCTTTTATCTCCTCCAGTCATACTGCTATAGCTAAGACTCCAAGCAATATATTGAATAGAAGTTGAGAGAATGGATATATGAATTACTTCTCAAATATCTTGATCAAAAGCAACTTAAGGGCTGGGCATGGTGGCACATACCTTTAATTCCAGCACTTGGGAGGCCGAGGCAGGTGGATCTTTGTGAGTTCAAGGCCAGACTGGTCTACACAGTGAGTTCCAGGACAGCTGGGGCTATAGGGAGACCCTGTCTCAAGAAAAAAAAGCAATTTAAGGAAGAAAGGATTTATTTTGGTTTATTGTGAGTCATCGTATTAGGGAAGGCATGGCATGATGGGAAGAAGAAGCTGGCTGATCACATTCTTATGCACACAGAGGAAGCAGAGAGGAGAACAGGAAGTAGAGTGAAGGTCTAAGTCCTGTAAGCCTGTCCCAGTGATGTATTTCCCTGAGCAAGGCTCCCTTTCATTAAGACTCTATAACCTCCCAGAAATAGCACCACCAACTGATGACCAAGTATGTAAATACATGAGACTATTGGGGGGAAATTTCTTACTCAAGCTACAATTGTGGAAAACCTTGTCTTGATCTGGATCTTAGTGTGATTGCTGTAAATTTTTCCCTCCATTTGTGATGGTTATGGCTATAGTGTCTGTTGGTAGCCTGCACGAGTGTGCTGTGTCGCTCGCGACCACACCTTAAAGATGGCGCCGACTTCCTGAGTCACTACAAGCCGTTTCCCGCCGTTGCCTTTGCATTGGAGAAACTGCGCATGACTACTAGTCCCTAAGCTCCCGCTTTTAACATGCAAATGAGGCATCGGGACAGTGCACCTATCTAGAACATACACGACCCTCTAAACTGCTATATAAGCAGTGCTTCTGCCCCACTTCGGGGTCCTTCTCACAAAAGAGCTGTGTGCACAATAAATACTGCTGCAGAAGAATCCTGTTGTTCGCGTGAAGTTCTTGCCGGCGAGACTGCTGCGCGCGACAAGTGTCCTTCATGTGTAGTTTTTATTATATTGAGATATGGTCTGTTCATCTCTAGCCTCTCTATGACTCTTATAATAAAGGGATGGTGGATCTCCTCCCAGGATTTTCTGCATCTACTGATATGGTCATGTGACTTCTGTTTTTCATTCCATTCGTATGAAGGATTATTCATTTACATATGCTGAACCATTCCTATATCAATGGAAAAAAGTCAGCTTGGTCATGAGGAACGATATTTGTGATTTGATCTTGAATTTAGTTTAGGAGTATTGAGGAGTTTTGCATCTTTGTTCATTAGAGATATTGATGTGTAATTTAAAAAAATTATTTGTCAAGCTGGGCGTGGTGGTGCACGCCTTTAATCCTAGCACTTGGGAGGCAGAGGCAGGCGGATCTTTGTGAGTTCAAGGCCAGCTTGGTCTACAGAGCGAATTCCAGGACAGGTGGGGCTACAAGGAGACCCTGTCTCGAAAAGACCAAAAAAAATTATTTGTCTAACTTGTTTTGGTATAAAGGTAAGACTGGCTTCATAAAAATATCTTGGGATTGGGGCTGGAGAGATGGCCTAGCAGTTGAGAGAGCCGACTGCTCTTGCAGAGGACCTGGGTTTGATTCCCAGCACCCACATGGTGGCTGAGAACCAACTTTAACTCCAGTTCCAGGGGAATCCAACACCTTCTTCTGAACTTCGTGGCATTGCATGACATGGGTGCACAGACTTGCATGCAGAGAGTACATTCATACACATAAAAATAGATAAAAAAGGAGATCTCCTGAGGCCAGCGGAAGGAAGAGCAGGAGACAGGTAGAAACTGGGTGCCTCAGCAAGGCTGATTGTTGATCCCTTAATCCAGCTGTCTTTGGCTTGATTGGCTTTTGTGGCTGTGGGGGTGGAGTTATCCTCCCAGCTGGTATTAAAGGTGGGGTTGTGTGACTCTTGAGATCTGAGATCTCCTGAGGCCAGCGGAAGGTACCGGGCTGAAGAGCCTCCCCCACCCCTGCCAACTGGGATTACGAAGGCATCTGAAGGAGGCAAGCAAAGCAAGCCTTCAACACAGTGAAGAGGCATTTAGGACTCATATTGGAATACAGGCAAGGAGAAGCCCATATGCCAGGAACACGAAGAAGAGAAAACACAGGAAAGGGGCAGGATAATCCAGAAACAAGCTGTACCAACCCTACGAAAGACTCCTGCAGTGCAATCCCTCTGGGGATGCCCCGGGAGACAGATATCAGGAACACAATTGGGAACATATTTAAAGAACTACAAGATTATAAAGAACAAATCAAAGAACTAAGAAAAGAGAATGAAGAACTCAAGAAGGTCCTAGAGAGAGAGAATGACAAACTCCAGAAGGAAGTAGAAACACTGAAAAGATCCCATGCTGAAAAAGATAAGGAAACCAACCAGCAAAGCAAAGAGCTACAGGAAGAGATTGAGAAGCTCCAAAAGGAAGTAGAAATACTAAAGAAATCAGAAGAGGAAATGAAAAAGGAAATCAAACACTCATCCAATCAAGAGGAAAGGAATGGAAAAAGCCTCAGAAGCAGAATGGAGGAAGCAGAACAAAGAATATCAGACCTGGAAGATAACACAGAACAACTAAAAACCTCAAGGAAAGATTATGAAAAATTTAAAAATACACAAAAGTGGAACAACCAGGAACTGTGGGACACTATGAAAAGATCAAACCTCCACATCATAGGAATAGAGGAAGGAGAAGAATCCCAAGAGAATGGTATTGATCAGATCTTCAACAGAATAATAGATGAAAACTTCCCCAAACTAAAAAAGGACAAACCAATACCAATACAAGAAGCACATAGAACTCCAAACAGACAAGATCAGAAAAGAAATTCTCCACGCCACATCATAGTTAAAATGCTAGACACCCAAAACAAAGACAAAATCCTTAAAGCCACAAGAGAAAAACAACAAGTGACCTATAAGGGGAAACCTATCAGAATTACAACTGACTTCTCAATGCAAACTATGAAAGCAAGAAGAACCTGGAGCAAAGCATTCCCAGTGTTAAGGGACAATAGATGCCAACCCAGGTTACTATACCCAGCAAAAATGTCAATTATAGTTGAAGGAGAGAGAAAAACCTTCCATGACATAAACAAGTTGAAAGAATACATGTCTGGAAAACCAACCCTTCAGAGAATACTTGAAGCAATTCAAAGGACAGAAGAAAGGAGCAACCATCCCCAGGCACCTAGAAAGAGAAATCAATAAAAGCATAACTGCAGAAGTAGAAACCTAAACCCAAACCGCAAATGGATAATAAGGCAAAAGGAAGCAACACAAACCTATCAGTCATAACCTTAAATATTAATGGACTAAATTCCCCAATCAAAAGACATAGACTGGGAGATTGGATTAGGAAACAGAATCCATCGATATGCTGTCTACAAGAAACACATCTTACCTTCAAGGACAGGCACCACCTTAAAGTGAAGGGATGGAAAAAAATATTCCAAGCAAATGGTACCAAAAAGAAAGCAGGTGTTGCTATTTTAATATCGGATAAAATAGACTTCAAAGTAAAAGAAATCAGAAGAGACAAAGAAGGCCATTACATTTTCATCAAAGGAACAATCCACCAAGAAGATTTCACAATTATGAATATATATGCCCCAAATTCTGGTGCACCAAACTTTATAAAGACAATTCTCCAGGACCACAAGTCACAGACTAACCCCAGCACACTCATAGTGGGAGATTTCAATACCCCACTGAGTCCTTTGGATAGGTCAACAGGACAAAAAATAAACAGAGAGACATCTGAACTGAACGATATGATACACCAAATGGACCTCATAGACCTCTACCGAACATTCCATCCTAATACCAGAGAATACACTTTCTACTCAGCACCCCACGGAACATTCTCCAAAATCGACCACATCCTGGGACACAGAAGAAACCTCTACAAATACAAAAAGATTGAAATAATTTCATGCATCCTGTCAGACCACAGTGCAATGAAGCTCAACATCAACACCAGGACAAGCCCTCCTGCCTACAAGAACACATGGAGACTAAACAACACACTCTTGAATAATGAATGGGTCAAGGAAGAGATAAAGAAAGAAATAAAAACATTCCTGGAACTGAATGACAATGACAATACAACACAACAAAACTTATGGGATACCTTAAAAGCAGTCCTAAGAGGGAAATTTATAGCCCTGGGTGCCTACATTAGAAAAACAGAAAGAGCACAAGTGAATGATCTAACACTACAGCTAAAAGCACTTGAGAGGCAACAACAGATGAACCCTAAACGCAACAGACAGGAAGAAATAACAAAAATCAGAGCAGAAATCAATGAAATAGAAACAAAGAAAACAATACAAAAAATCAATGAAGCCAAAAGTTGGTTCTTTGAAAGAATAAACAAGATAGACAGACCTCTAGCCCAGTTAACAAAAAGAAAGAAGGAACAACTCCAAATCAATACAATCTGTGATGAAAAGGGAAATATCACAACGGACAAGGAAAAGATCAAGAAAATTATATGGGAATATTACAAGAACCTATATTCTACCAAGTTTGAAAATCTAGAAGAAATGGATGAATATCTGAAATCTTGGGAATCACCAAAGCTTGGCCAAGAGGAGACCAGCAGCTTAAACAGACCCATAACATATGAAGAAATAGAGGATGTAGTAAGAAGCCTCCCAACTAAAAAAAGCCCAGGCCCAGACGGTTTCACAGCAGAATTCTATAAAACATTTCAAAAAGACCTACAACCATTATTTCTGAAACTGTTTAGAAGTATACAATCAGAGGGAACTCTCCCAAATTCCTTCTATGAAGCCAACATCACTCTATTACCAAAACCAGGCAAAGATACAACTAAAAAGGAGAATTATAGACCCATCTCCCTCATGAACACAGATGCCAAAATTCTAAACAGAATACTGGCAAATCGCATACAGACCCACATCAAGAAGATCATCCATCATGACCAAGTTGGATTCATACCAGAGATGCAGGGATGGTTCAACATACGAAAATCAATAAACATCATCAAACACATAAACGGAATCAAAGACAAAAACCACACCATCATCTCAATTGATGCTGAAAAAGCCTTTGACAAAATCCAGCATCCCTTCATGCTTAAAGTCCTAGAAGGAATTGGATTGGAGGGATCATTCCTCAATGTAATCAAAGCCATATACAGGAAACCCACAGCCAATATCATCCTAAATGGGGAAATGACAGAAACATTCCCTTTAAAGGTAGGAACTCGGCAAGGCTGCCCCCTATCACCACTCCTCTTCAATATAGTGCTTGAAACACTTGCTAGAGCAATAAGGCAAGAAAAGGATATTAAAGGAGTACTAATTGGAAAAGAGGAAGTCAAACTATCCCTATTTGCTGATGATATGATTGTTTACTTAAGGGATGCAAAAAACTCCACCAGAAAACTCCTAGAAACGATTAACAGCTTCAGCAAAGTGGCAGGATACAAAATTAACCTTAGAAAATCAATGGCCTTTCTTTACACCAAGAACAAGCAACTGGAGAAAGAATTCAAAGAGACCTTCCCACTCACAATAGCCTCAAAAACAATAAGATACCTAGGAACAAACCTAACCAAAGACACCAAAGACCTCTACAACAAAAATTTTAAACCCTTAAAGAAAGAAATTGAAGAAGACCTCAGAAGATGGAAAAACCTCCCATGCTCATGGATTGGGAAAATTAACATTGTAAAAATGTCCATTTTACCAAAACTCTTGTATAGATTTAATGCAATCCCAATCAAAATCCCCAAGAGTTTCTTCACAGGCTTGGAAACAAAAGTTCTTAAATTCATTTGGAAAAACAAAAGACCCCGAATAGCCAAATCAATCCTGAGTGAAAAGAGCTACACAGGAGGGATCTCTATACCAGATTTTAAACTATACTACAGGGCTATAGTCATAAAAACAGCCTGGTACTGGCACAAAAACAGACCTGTTGACCAATGGAACAAAACCGAAGATCCAAATCTGAGCACATACAATTTCAGCCATCTCATATTTGACAAGGGGGCCAAGAAACCACAATGGAGAAAAGACAGCATCTTCAGCAAGTGGTGTTGGCAAAACTGGATCACCACTTGTAGAAGAATGAAATTAAACCCCTACCTCTCACCCTGTACAAAAGTCAACTCCAGATGGATTAAAGACCTCAACGTGAAACCCCAAACTCTGAAGGTGATAGAAGAAAAAGTTGGCAGCAGACTACAAGACATAGGCGTAGGAAAAGACTTCCTAAATCAGACAGCAGCTGCACAAGAATTAAGGTCGACAATTGACAAATGGGACCTCATCAAACTCAAAAGCTTCTGTACATCAAAAGAAACAATCAAGGAAGTGAAGAGAAATCCCACAGAGTGGGAGGAAACCTTCACTGCAGATACATCTGACAAAGCATTGATTTCCAGAATATATAAACTACTCAAAAAACAAAGAAAAAAGAAAACAAACGACCCGCTCAATAGATGGAGCAAAGAACTGAACAGAGACTTCACAAGCGAGGAATTAGAGATGTCTGAGAAACACCTCAAGAACTGCTCAACATCACTAATCATTAAGGAAATGCAAATCAAAACCACTTTAAGATATCATCTTACTCCAGTAAGACTGGCTAGGATCAAGAAAACAAATGATACCAAGTGCTGGAGAGGTTGTGGGGAAAGGGGAACACTCATCCACTGCTGGTGGGAATGTAAACTCGTACAGCCACTATGGAAAGCAGTGTGGAGAACCCTTGGAAGACTTGGAATGAACTTGCCACCCGACCCAGCCATACCACTCCTGGGCATGTACCCTCAAGACTTACGCCACCACAGAGATACATGCACGGCCATGTTTATTTCAGCTCTCTTCACAATAGCAAAGAGCTGGAACCAACCCAAATGCCCCTCAACTGATGAGTGGATAGAGAAAATGTGGTACATCTACACAATGGAGTTCTATGCAGCAGTAAAGAAAGACGACATCATGAGCTTTGCAGGAAAATGGCTGGAGCTAGAGGACATCATGCTGAGTGAAGTAACACAGTCCCAGAAAAACAAACGAAGAATGGTATCCCTCATCTGTGGATGCTAGTGCCAATTACCCAGTTGTAAGTATTTCCTGTGCATGGCCCCTTGAGCTTTTGTCCAAAGCAAATGGGAGTGATGCATATTGGAAACAACAACAACCACAACAGAAAGGACTGCATCAAAGAACTGACTGAAACTGTGAACTTCTGATAAAAACAGTCAACTTCCCCATGGAAGAATATTGAGAAAGACTGAGAAAGAGATGAATAGCATGTTTGGCAGAATGCATGAGCTCTGGAGGGGTGGGGGGATAGGGGGTCACGGGTCTAGATTTGATAAAAATATATGTATAAAAATAGATAAAAAGAGAAAGTCTTAAAAAATAGGTTGGATTTGCTGGGTGTGATGGTGCACACCTTTAATACCAGCACTTGAGAGGCAGAGGCAGGCAGATCTCTGAGTTCAAAGCCAGCCTGGTCTACAAAGGGAGTTCCAGGACAGCTGGGGATGCAGGGAGATCCTGTCTCAAAAAGAAAAAAGATTAGGTTGGAAGCCTTTTACTTTTCTATTTTAATGAATAATTTGAGTGGTATTGGTGTAAGTTATTCTTTGAAGTTCTGGTAGAATTTTACAGTGAATCCTTCTGGTCCTGGGCTTTTTTTAGTTGTGAGAATTTTATTTTTATTTATTCTCGTATGTGTATAAACATACTGTCTGCATGTAGGTTTATGCACCCGTGTAGTGCAATGCCACGGAGGTCAGAAGAGGGCATTGGATTCCCCTGGAACTGGAGTTAAAGACGGTTCTCAGCCGCCATATGGGTGCTAGGCATCGAACCCGGGTACTCTGCAAGAGTAGTTGGTGCTCTTAACCACTAGGCCATCTCTCCAGCCCTGATTCAACTTTGGCATATCACATGCATCTAGAAATCCATCTATTTATTTAAAGTTTTCCAATTAAGATAGTACTTTAAGGCATATTCTTATGATTTTCTGAATCACTAATGTCTAATGTAGTATTTCCCTTTTCAACTCTAATTTACTTAGCCTTCTTTCTTTTCAGGGGGCTAATTTGATACACATTTGTCAGTTTTGTTTATCTTATCATTAGACATTTTCACTAGTTCTTTTGATGCTTCCTTGAATTTTATTAATTTCAGCCTTGATTTTGGTTATTTTCTCAACTGTTTTGGGTGTTGCTCTTATTTTTCCAAAGCCTTCAGGTGCAACATTAATATATTAATGTGATATATGTCAGTGCCATTGTTTTATTTATTTTTATTTATTTTTGTATGTGTATGAATGTACTGTCTGCATGTAGGTCTGTGCACCCGTGTCTTGCAATGCCGCGGAGGTCAGAAGAGGGTCTCGGGTTCCCCTGGAACTGGAGTTCTGGAACTGGAGTTACAGACGGTTCTTAGCCGCCATGTGGGTGCTGGGGATCGAACCTGGGACCTCTGCAAGAGCAGTCGGTGCTCTTAACCGCTAGGCTATCTCTCCAGCCCCCTCCAGTGTCATTGTTTTAGATGGGGGTCTCTCTGTAGCTCCAGCTGACATGGAACTCATTACATCTGGCCTCAATTTCACAGCAATCTGCTTGCCTTTTCCTACTGAGTGCTGGGATTAAAGGCTTGACCAACCACATTCAACAATATATCTGTTTTTATTTTTTTAATTTTTAAAATTTTACTTACTATTTTTTTATGTGTATGAGTGTACTGTCTGCATGTAGGTTGGTGCACTTGTGTCGTGCAATGCCCTGGAGGTCAGAAGAGGGCATCGGATTCCCCTGGAACTGGAGTTAAAGACGGTTCTTAGCCGCCATGTGGGTTCTGGGAATCGAACCCGGGTCCTCTGCAAGAGCAGTCGGCGCTCTTAACCGATGAGCCATCTCGCCAGCCCCCCGAAAATCAGCTTTAATCCGTTGTAGTCAGGTTGAATATATGATGGTATTTCAATTTTCCTGTATTTGTTGGGATTTGCTTTGTGTACTAATATGTGGTCAATTTTGGAATAAGTTCCCCATGAATTGCAGAATGTGTATTCTTTAGTGTTTGGGTGGAATATTCTGCAGACATGTTAGATTCATTTGATTTACGATGTAATTTAACTCCAATGTTTTGCTATTCCATTTTTGTTCAGAGACCCTGTTGAGATTAGCTAGGTATGTAAGGTCACTGGTAGGTGGCGCTATTGTCAAAGATACCAGCACCAAATGTGCCTTTCACAAATGCTTAATTTTTTTTTTTTTGTCTTTTCGAGACAGGGTCTCCCTGTAGCCCTAGCTGTCCTGGAACTCGCTCTGTAGATCAGGCTGGCCTTGAACTCACAAAGATCCGCCTGCCTCTGCCTCCCAAGTGCTAGGATTAAAGGCGTGCACCACCATGCCCGGCTCACAAATGCTTAAATTTTTAAATAATAATTCAGATCACACGTTACAAATTCACATTCACCAAAACCAAGAGGGCATTACAGGCAATATCCGCGAGGAGTTCCCAGGAACATTAGTGAGCAGAGCTCATCCTGGAAATCTCCAAAGGTGCCGGGTCTGTGCCGGAGGAAGCACATGGAGTCCAGAAGTCTCTTCTGGTTGAACCTCAATTCTGGTGCGAAATCCAGGACTGCACAGTGATTTCAAGAATGCCGATGCTATAAAGTCAGAACGGAGGACTTTGCCTTCACTGGCATGTTGTGGGTTCCTAAAGACCGTCAGTTGATCGTGTTTTTATGTCCTTTCTGTCACCATGGTCACTCTTAATGACGTCATTATCTAGGCGACCAGCTTAGAGTTCACTAACATATGACGAAGGTTTCAAAACTTTTCTTATCCTAGCCATCCTGGTGTTCTCTCATTAACATAAGAAACAAGCACTTCTGGGCTGGAGAGAGGGCTCAGTGGCTAAGAACACCGACTGCTCTTGTAGAGGACCCGGGTTCGATTCTCAGCACCCACATGGCGGCTAAGAACTGCCTTTCAACCGGGCGTGGTGCCGCACGCCTTTAATCCTAGCACTCGGGAGGCAGAGTGAGTTCCAGGCCAGCTGGGGCTATAGGGAGACCCTGTCTCAAAAAAAAAAAAAAAAGAAAGAAAGAAAGAAACAAGCACATTTATCTTTGAATGCAGTGAAGAAACATTTGAGATTCACACCAGAATACAAACAATAAAACAAACAAAAGCACATGCCAAAAACACAAAGTAAAAACAACATGGGAAAAGCATAAAATAAATCTCCACCAGATGCTACTAGTCCTATAGAAGATCCCTACAACGAGGTCTCTCTGGAAGGAAACAAGGACACGGATCTTAGAAGAACAATCATAGATATAATCAAAGAAATCAAAGAATACAAAGAACANACAGCTGAGATGGATTCCCCCAGCACCCTCCTTCCCTTGACCTCTAGGTTAAGCTAACAAGATCACCCAGCACCTTCAGTTTTCAAGTGCCCCCTGCCCAAGAAGCTATGGCCCAGGGTGGAGTATGAGCTTCATACCTACACCTCCCTGTCCAGCTGGACAGACAACCTTAGACACATGGACAGAGGCTTCAGAAAATGTGGCTGTTGTTCCAAATCATGAGCCAGTCAGTAGCTGGCCACCTTGTCCCTGGGGACAGTCTGGAACAGCACGGTTTCCTCTTTCCTTCCTAAGGAGATGGGCTCAGACCTGCTGCTTAAAACAGTAGCCATGCTTTACAGTCTCTTCTCCTGTCCTCTCCTCCCTCTTCCCTCCCCTCCCCTCCCCTTCCCTCCTCTTCCCTTGTCTTCCCTTCCTTCTTCCCTTCTTTCCTTTCCTCAGCTGTCTTGGAACTCACTATGTAGACCAGGCTGGGTTTGAACTCACAGAGATCCGCCTGCCTCTGCCTCTGCCTTCTGAGTGCTGGGCCTTTTTTTTTTTTTTAGCATGGCATTGTTGTGCTCCTTACAGAACTTCCTTATTGGTGACAGCTCCGCTTTGAAGTTGCCCACTATCACTGTGTTGGGTTTGTATCTAATGGCTTTTATTTTACAGAAATGGATGGGGCTGTATGGGTATCTATATGTTTAGAGTTATAATCTAATTTCATCCTTAGGGACTGTTACATTGATGTGGATAATGTAACCTTCTTTATCTCTTCTTAGTAATTTCGACCGATATTAGAATAGCTATGATTACTTGTCTCTTAATTGCCTTGCAATACCTTTTTTCTATCCTTTTACCCAAAGCTTGTGTCTATATTTGGTGGTGAGATGTGTTTCTTAGAGACAGTAAAAACATGGGTCTTGTTTTCTCACTCAATCTGCTACTTTCTTTTTAATTGAGAAATCGAGACTTTTAATGTTCAGTTATTATTCAAAGATATGCATTGATTCCTGCCCTTTTTTATTTTCTTATACCTGCAGTGATCACTCTGGAAATATTTCTTTTTCCTGTAACATCTTCAGTGTTTATCTTTCTGTTCAGATTCTGGTATACTAGGTAGAGCTGGTTGAGTTTAGTGTAGTTTCATCACAGAAATCTCCTTCAATTTTAATACATAGTTTTGCTGAGTATAATAGTCTAGGTTGGCAGCTGTGTTCTTTCATAGCTTGGAATACATCTTTAAATGTTTCTGTGGAATTCACATGTTACTCTGATGGTCCTGACCCTTCCCTGTGGCTGCATTCAATACTTTAACATTTTTAAACTTTATATTCATAAGTGAATACATGTGTTAGGATCAAATCTAACCCTTCTTTCCCTCCCCTCCAATTTCTACACTATTCCCCAAATTTTCCCTCCCAACTTCATGTGGTCTCTATCTTTTTTTAGTACCTACTGTGAGTGCTACCTGTATGTTCATGGGTATGGGATCATGGGTATTTTGATGGGATTGTATTGCATCTGTAGATTGCTTTTGGTAGGATTGTTATTTTCACAGTATTAATGCTACAAACAAAGGAGCATGGAAGGTTGTTCCATCTTCTGGTATGTTTTCTAGCTTTCTTCAGTGTCTTAATGTTTTCATTTTATGTCTTTCATTTCCTTGGTTGGATTTATTCCAAGCATTATTTTTGAGGGTATTGTGAAAGGGACTGTTTTCTCATTTCTTTCTTGGTGTGATTGTCATTGATACAGGAAATCCATACTGATTTTTGTAGGTTAATTTTGTATGCTTGCTACTTTGTTGACTGTTTATCAGATTTAGGGTAAGGGTTTGCCAGTCTTGTTAATAATTTTAAAGAAGCAACTCTTCATTTCATTGATTCTTTGTATGGCTTTTCATTTATATTCTATTCTATTTCTTCCCATCTGTTTTTTGTGAGTGCTGTTTGTTCTTTACCAAGGACTTCAGATGTAGCATTTGAGAAGTAGAAGTATGGAATGTTTTCTTTTCTTTTATTTTTTTATCTTTTTGAGTCAGGGTCTCCGTGTAGCCCCAGCTGGCCTGGAACTTACTCTGTAGACCAGGGTGGCCTTGAACTCAGAAAGATCTGCCTGCCTCTGCCTCCCAAGTGCTGGGATTAAAGGCGTGCACCACCATACCCGGTTGAATGTTTTATTTTCAATCAGTTCTAGCAATTTTTATATTTCCTTCTTGATTTCTTCCTCGACCCAATATCACTCATCAGTGTGTTGTCTTCTTTCTATGAGTTCATATACTTTCTGTTGATGTTGATATTCAGCTTTAGTCCATTATGGTCAGAGAGAATGCAGAATGTTAGTTCAATTTTTCTGTATTTGTTAAGCCTTTATTTGTGTCTTAATGTGTGGCCAATTTTGGAGAAAGTTCAGTGGACTGCTGAGAAGAATGTGTATTCTTATGTGTTTGAGTGGAATATTCTGTAGATACCTTTCCTGTTTACATTCCAATATTTCTTTTAGGTTTTGTCCAGGTCATCTATTTTTGACAGTGTGATATTGAAATAACTCACTGTCACTATGTCGAGGGTGATCTTCAGTTTTAGATTAAATAGTATTTTTTTGTGAGTATACCTATGTTGGGTGGGTATATGTTTAGAATTGTAATATTCTCTTGAATAGGTTCTTTAATGAATATGAACTGTCCCTCCATATCTCCTCTGTCTAGAATAGATAAGACAGGTGCTTATTTCTTCTATTTGCTTAACATACCATTTCCCTTCCTTTTACCATAGCTGGTGTCTGTCTTTTTATTGGGGGGAATTAAGATAATTAATAATTAGTTATTATCAAAAGATGTGTATGAATTCCTACCATTTTGTTTTGTTTTCTTATACCTACTGACTAACTGTTCTGCAATTGTTTTATTCCCTATGACCTCTTGGATGTGTTTATCCTTGTCTGAAGAATGAAATATGCTTCTAGTATCATCTATAGAGATGCCTTAGTGGTCATAAATTCTTTCAATGTGATTTTTGTAATTCTTTGTGTATGAATACATAACATCTTGATCATCTTTTTAAAACTTTTAAAAAATTTTTATTTATTTTGTATGTGTATGAATGTACTGTCTGCATGCAGGTTTTTGTGCACCCGTGTTGTGCAATGCCGAGGAGGTCAGAAGAGGGTGTTGAATTTCCCTGGAACTGGAGTTAAAGACGGTTCTCAGCTGCCATGTGGGTGCTGGGTAGGTCCTCTGCAAGAGCAGTCAGTGATCTTAACTGCTAGGCCATCTCTCCAACCCTACATCTTGATCCTCTTTTTTTTTTTTGGCCTTTTTGAGACAGGGTTTCCCTGTAGCCCCAGCTGTCCTGGAACTCACTCTGTAGATCAGGCTGGCCTTGAACTCACAAAGATCCTCCTGCCTCTGCCTCCCAAGTGCTAGGATTAAAGGCGTGCACCACCACGCCCAGCGATAATCTTTTAAAAAATATGTAGACCAGGCTGGCTTTGAACTCATAGAGATCTACCTGCCTCTGCCTCTCCAGTGCTGGGATTAAAGGCGTGTGCCACCATGCCTGGCTGGAAAATTCTTCTTTAATCCCAGGACTGGAGAGGCAGAGGCAGGTAGATCTCTGTGAGTTCAAAGCCAGCCTGGTCTACATAGTGAGTTCCAAGGTAATTGGGACTACAGGGAGACCCTGTCTTAAAAAGTCCAAAAAATTTTTATTACTTTATTTTATATATTTGAGTGTATTGTATGTGTTTAAGTGTACCTGCCTGGTGCAATACCCGTGGAGGTCAGAAGAAAGCATTGGATCCCCTGGAACAGGAGTTATAGAGCTGTCATGTGGGGCCTGAGGACTGAACTCGGGTCCTCTGCCAAGAGCAGCCAGTGCTCTTAACCACTGAGCCATCTCTTCATGATTATTATGGGGATCATAATCATCTTTAAAGCTCCCTTTCTCCATTGGCACAATCCCATAATGTCATTTGTGTTAAGGCCTATGGAGTCTAGTCTAGTGTCCCCAGACGTCCTTTAGTGCAAGTTCATCCACTGAGGTCTAGTCAGCCTATCTAGCATCCCTCCCTTTAAGAAGATCAGCTCTTCTAGACTCTGAAGTAATAAGCTGCTAATAATTCTTCTTAAGATTGGGGCCTGCTTCCCACCTCTCCAGTTCTATGCTGGGTTTCTGTCTGCTTGAGTTTGCATGGGCCTTGTGCATGCCGACACCATTGCTGTAGGTTCATATGAACACGGTCCAAGGAGCCTGTAAGATTCTGTTTCCATATGGTCATGCATCTCCTCTCCTGGTTCTTACAATCTTTCTGCTCCCTCTTCCATAATGGTCCCTGAGCCCTGAATGGATTCCTGTCCAAGGACCCATACTCTCCAGGCTCTTGTTCTCTAGGCTTTGGCTATTTGTGGCCTTTTGTGTTCCTTGACCTCTGTTGCATTAGGACACTTCTTGATGACAGTTGAGAGATGCATTAGTATTCTCTCTATCCCTTGTTCTGCTATGTTACATGAGCCTTAGGTGTAGAGTTTCCATTGTATATGTGTCACTTAGGGTTAGGCATATCACAGACATTTATTATCTGTACATGACCAGTTGTGGAACACTGTAATAGTACCTGTTGTAAAAGAAGTTTCTCTGATGAGTAGTGACTGGGATTTTTGTCAGTAAACATAAGGACCCATATTTGCACATGGTAAGAAATTACATTTGCCTAGGAATGTGACAGCCTTGGGGTCTTCTTGAAGATCTATGACCTCTCCAGATATGTGTATTTGGCTATGTACACAGTACCACACATAAGTTTCCTCTCACCAAGTGGGATTTAAGTCCAATTATGTAGCTGTTGATTACCCCCAAGATAAAAGTGCCAAGATAAAAGTGCCACAATTGGGGCTGGAGAGATGGCCTAGCAGTTAAGAGCACCAACTGCTCTTGTAGAGGACCCGGGTTCGATTCCCGTCACCCACATGGCAGCTGAGAACCGTCTTTAACTCCAGTTCCAGGGGAAGCCTCTGCAGCATTGCATGATGTGGGGGCACCAACTTACATGCAGACCGTACACTCATACACATAAAACATAATAATAAATAAATTTTAAAAAGTCCCACTATTGCCCCAGCATAGTATGCTTTGCTGGTCACTGTTGTGGTTATTAGACCTTAAAGCTGGGGTTGGACCATCTATTGATGTTCTCCCTTAGCAACTTGCATAGTGTCCTCCAAAACTGTGAGAGCTAGCCTCTAGGGGAGGTGGCTTCCAGGTCAGTTCAGCATCATTGCTCTAAATCCTGTGTCTGAAATATATCCTGTCTTCAGGAATAAGGTCTTACCTTCAAGTTTGGGAAGCAATCATAGGCTGTGGCACTAGCCTGTGCAATTTTGGGAGACTCTGGACTACCCTGGCCAACAACTCAAAGTGAGGTTTCTTTTGTCTGGCACTATTTCTTGTTATGTAGCTTTCAGCTATATACACAGACTCATGTGTGGTGGTTTGAATGAGAATGTCCCCCATAGGCTTCAAGTATTCAGATATTTTGTCTCCAGTTGGTGGCGCTGTTTTGGAGGTCTTAGAAGGTGCGGCCATGCTAGAGGAAGTAGTACATCATTGGGGGTGGGCTTAGTGAGTCCAACAAGCCTTGCAGGCTCCAGCTGCTCTCTGTCTACTTCCTGTGCTCATTGGAAGATGTGAACTTCTGCTTTCTGCTCCAGTCCCTGCCACCATGCCTCCTGCCACAATGGACTCTAATTCCCTGGAACTGTCAATCGTAAGCTCAAATAAACTCTTCCTTTTATAAGTTCCCTTGGTCATGGTGGTTTTATCACAGCAACAGAAAAGTGATTAATACATCATGTAAACATATTCTTTATGTAATTTTTCAGAAGGTTTTTGGACTAATACAATCCCCCCCCTTTTTTT
>VZQC01011431.1:0-16193 GCA_009823505.1 Rhizomys pruinosus | reverse complement strand
GTCTTTTCGAGACAGGGTCTCCCTGTAGCCCCAGCTGTCCTGGAACTCACTCTGTAGACCAGGCTGGCCTTGAACTCACAGAGATCCGCCTGCCTCTGCCTCCCGAGTGCTAGGATTAAAGGCGTACGCCACCACGCCCGGCCCAGAATCAGTTTTACTCATGGGGTAAAGTTGCCAATTGCTTTCATTATGTAGTTTGGCCTCTGAGCCAGTTTCCCTGTTTTTCTATCCCCAGTGTCATCACCCAAAGCTAGATCTTAATTATCTCTCACTGGGACTACTATAATTACTAATTCACAATATAATCTCTTTTCTTTCTTCATGTTTTTAAAAAAATTTTTTTTTCTTCTTCATGGGTTTTTTATTTTTTTATTTTTATTTTTTAATTTATTTCGGTATGTGCATCAATGTACTGTCTGCATGCAGGTCTGTGCACCCGTGTCGTGCAATGCTGCGGAGGTCAGAAGAGGGTCTCGGTCTACCCTGGAACTGGAATTCTCCCAGAATTGGAGTCTCAGACGGCTCTCGGCCGCCATGTGGGTGCTGGGGATCAAACCCGGGTCCTCTGCAAGAGTGGTCGGCGCTCTTAACCGCTAGGCCATCTCTCCAGCCCCTCTTCTTCATGGGTTTTAAGACAGAACTAATTCCTGTTTTTACTTGTGAATACCAAAATAAATCGAATGTCCTTAGCATGACATTTGAGGCTCTGTAAAGACTATTTCTTCTGTGTTGTCTTTCCAGTTGCTTCTTTCTGCAAGCCATTCCCCCTTCATGATTTGTTGATTTTATTTTATTTTTTTTAATTTATTTTATTTTATTTTATTATTTATGTGTATGAATGTATTGTCTGCATGTAGGTTTGTGCACCTGTGTCATGCAATGCCGCAGAGGTCAGAAGAGGGTGTCGGAGTCCCCTGGAACTGGAGTTCTTCTGGAATTGGAGTCATAGACGGTTCTCAGCCGCCACGTGGGTGCTGGGAATCGAACCCAGGTCCTCCGCAAGAGGAGTCGGCACTTTTAACTGCTAGGCCATCCCTCCAGACCCGATTTGTTGACTTTAAAAACAAGTTTATTTTTATTTATTTTTTTTATTTTTTGGTCTTTTTCGAGACAAGGTCTCCCTGTAGCCCCAGCTGTCCTGGAACTTACCCTGTAGACCAGGCTGGCCTTGAACTCACAAAGATCCTCCTGCCTCTGCCTTCCAAGTGCTGGGATTAAAGGCATGCGCCACCACACCCGGCTTAAAAACATTTTAGGGGGCTGGAGAGATGGCCTAGCGGTTAAGAGCGCCTACTACTCTTGCAGAGGACCCAGGTTCGATCCCCAGCACCCACATGGCGGCTGAGAATCGTCTTTAACTCCAATTCCAGGGGAATCCGACGCCCTCTTCTGACCTCCCAGGCATTGCATGACACGGGTGCACAAACCTACATGCAGACATGACACGGGTGCACAAACCTACATGCAGACAGTACATTCATACACATTAATATAAATAAATAAATTAATTAATTAATTAAAAAGCACCCCAACATTTTAATAATATGAAGGAGAACTTTGTGGTCATCCTCCAGTGAAGGTTAGTAATTCTTACTTGTAGGCTCTGTTAACATGCAATTTGATGAAAATTTGTGCTAGACACAGGGCTAGTATCCCTATCCTTAGGGATAGGAAGGAGCCAAACATACAGTTAAAGCCTTTGGAGCCCATGAATGATTAAGGAGAACAGACAGGCAAAGTAGACCATGGTGGTGATTGCTGTAATAGAAGTATGAGTAGGGCCTTGGTGTGATTGCTGGAATAGAAGTATGAGTAGGGCCTTGGTGGTGATTGCTATATAGAAGTATGAGTAGGGCCTTGGTGGTGATTGCTGGAATAGAAGTATGAGTAGGGCCTTGGTGGTGATTGCTATATAGAAGTATGAGTAGGGCCTTGGTGGTGATTGCTATATAGAAGTATGAGTAGGGCCTTGGTGGTGATTGCTGTAATAGAAGTATGAGTAGGGCCTTGGTGGTGATTGCTGTAATAGAAGTGTGAGTAGGGCCTTCTGAGTTTGGAGGAAGGGGCACCAGGAAGGGGATGAGAAAAGTCTTTATTGAGAGGTGATAGTTGATTTGGTCTTCAATGAGGCAATTGGCAACTGTGAAGAGAAAGACTGACTAACCTCTGAGTTACGAGACCTGCAAGGACAAAGGCACACAAACTCCTGTTTCAGAGAAGAACAAACAGTCCAGTCAAAGTGTAGTATTTCAGAAATAGTGTGATCATTGTTAAAGTTATCAAAGTAAGTTGAGTTGAATGTTGTGGAGCTATTCTACCTTATTGGATTTGGAGGGTTTCACATTTAACACGTGTATTAGTCACTTTTCTGTTGCTGTGATAAAACACCATGACCAAGGAACTTATAAAAGGAAGAATTTATTTGAGCTTACGATTGACGGTTCTAGGGAATTAGAGTCCATTGTGGCAGGAGGCATGGTGGCTGGATCTGGAGCAGGAAGCCAAGGGTCACATCTCACAAAGAGCACAGGAAGCAGAGAGAGCAACTGTAGACCACGAGGCTTGTTAAAACTCACTAAGCCTGCCCCCAACAACACACTTCCTCCAGCACGGCCACACCTTCTAAGACCTCCAAAAACAGTGGCACCAACTGGAGACAAATGTCTGAATACTTACAGCCTATGGGGGACACTCATTCAAACCACCACAACATGCAATAATGATTTGCGATGAATTCATGATTCATGAATTAATGTGTATCTGTTAGTAAATATAGGCAGCTGTGCATTATGATGTGTGTATTACATATGAAGGACCACTATGACAAAGTAAGCCAAAAGTCAGAGCCAGTTCAGTTCATTAAGGACTGGAGTTTGATCCTCAGAATTGCTTGCCTGTGTGTATATAAGCATACACACAGGTGGAGCCAGAATGAGCTGCATCTAAACTCTCCTAGGCTTGGAGCTTCAAAGATGATTCCCAGATTCAAAAGCCCTTAGATGAGCCATAGTATGGCAGGATTGCGAATGACCTTGACTGGGAGTTTATATGATGTATGTGTCTGCAAAACAAATGCTTGACACTGTTCTTAGAGGTCAGATACAGTAGAAACAAAACAAAGATTCCTGCCAGCAGTGTTGTGGACACCTCAGTTCCAACATTGGGAGGTAGAGGCAAGTGAAAACAGTTTGAGGTCAGGTTGGGCTATATAGTGAGACCCCCTTCTAAAAACTAAGGGCTAAGAATGTAGCTTCTTGCTAAAATGCTTGCCTGGTATGAGTGAAGTATGGGTTCAGTCCTCAGCGCCTACTCCCCACCTAAAACACTTAACAACCAGAGACTAAATTTGGGACTTGTTTAGTGGAGGAGAAAGAAAACGAAGAAATAAGAAGAAGGATAAAATTTAAAAGTAGACAGAAGAGTTGAGGTTGTAGTTCAGTGGTAGACTGCTTGCAGCAAGGCTCTGGGTTTGGTCTCCACTCCCCAGCACCACTAAAAAAATAAAGCCAGAGAAGGCTTTTCTAAGAGGATGATCACTTCCTGCTGCAAGGAGGCCCCAGATAAGAGTGTATTTGTAGAGTACCTAGCAGGCTGACAGTGTGGCTGGATCAGCATCAGTGATGTGAAAAAAGGCAGAAGAAGGGCCAGCTGTGGCCAGAACAGTGTCCCGAGGTCTATTTTTCAGATGAAGAAATGATGCTGACATGTAGCCAGGACCATACGTCAAGTTAATAGGAGGTCAGGTTTGATGCTACTGGTTCACCTTTCCTTAGCTTTCGTGCTGTTTTCTGACTTTTGTTTAAAGTCAACTTGTATTCTGTATCCACTTACTGTTTTCATTCTCACTGTCCATACACAGCTCTCTTTTCAAGCATTTCTTAGACCCAGATTTTGCACATAAAACCTGTTCACAATGTTTCCCAGAAAGTCAAAGCTTAGAGAGATCCTTAGATGCTTTCAATTTAATTTAGAAACTCAGAGAAGGTAAATGATCTGCTCAAAGTTACTTACTTAGTTAATGTCAGAGTTCTTTTTTTTTTTTTTAAAAAAAAAAAAAGACAGGGTCTCCCTCTAGTCACAGCTGGCCTGGAGCTCGCTATGTAAACCAGGCTGACTTTGAACTCCCAGCGATTCACCTGCCTCTGCCTCCCTAGTGCTGGGATTAAAGGCATGCACTACCACGCCCTGCCTAAGACGGTTCCTAGCCACCATGTGGGTGCTGGAAATCGAACCCGGGTCCCCTGCAAGAGCAGTCAGTGCTCTTAACTGCTGAGCCATTTCTCCAGCCTACCTCCTTTTCACATGTAAGTGTGTATGATGTACATGTCTAGGGGCTCACTTGTATGTATAGGGTATATGTGCATATATGTTCATCAGGCATGAGGTTGATATTACAAATCTTCCTCACTGTTCATTTTTATTTTTAATTCTTGTGTCTCTGTGTGGTTCTGTACACACGAGTGCAGGGTTTGTGGAGGCCAGAGAGGGTGTCAGATCTGCTGGAACTGGAGTTATAAGCTCTTGTGAGGAGCCCAACGAGGATGCTGGGAATCTAACTTGGGTCTTCTGTAAGAGCAGTGCATGCTTTTAAACATTGAGCTATTTCTTCTAGCTCCTCTGCATTATGTTTTACCCCTTATTATTTGAGGCAAAAATCCCTCAATTAAATGTAGAGCCCACTGAGGAGACCAGTTTTATTACCAGCTTACCTGGGGATCCCTTGCCTTCTCCCAAGACTAAAATTACAAGTGGGCTACTTGGCATTTATGTGTCTTCTAGAGATCCAAACTCAGTCCTCTGCTTGGCCATCTCCCCACCCCTCATGACAGAATTTGATTTCCTTCCTCTGCTTTTCTTCTTTCATAGTCTCTGGCTCATAGTCTCCAGTAGAAGGGAGTCAAGTTGAGACTCATGGTTGGAAAGTACAACTCTGGCTTTTGCCATTTCTTATTTTAGCTTTTTATTTGGTCTTTGTCATATTGAGTTTACTTTTATTTTGGCCATGTCTTAGAACTACCATCCTCTACGTAGTAGACAATATTTTACTAGTTCTCCACCCTCATTCATGTCACCTCCAAACTTAAACCATTAGTATATGGACTTCTCTGAAGCCTGGACCTGTTCTTTCTTTTAGAAAAGCAATGTAGAAGAGAATTGAGATTTGAAACCATGTTTAGATTTGAGGCCCAGAGAAACCTATTTCTTAAATGTTTTTCTTTAAAAAAAATTTTTTTATTAATTTTTATTTATTTCTGTATGTGTATGAATGTACTGTCTGCATGCAAGTCTGTGCACCCGTGTCGTGCAATGCCGTGGAGGTCAGAAGAGGGTCTCGGATTCCCCTGGAACTGGAGTTCTCCTGGAATTGGAGTTTCAGATGGTTCTTGGCCACCATGTGGGTGCTGGGGATTGAACCCGGGTCCTCTGCGAGAGCGGTCGGCGCTCTTAACCAGTAGGCCATCTCTCCAGCCCTTAAATGTTTTTCTTAAAAGCCTTTCTTTTTGGGGGGGCTGGAGATACGGCCTAGTGGTTAAGAGCGCCTACTGCTCTTGCAGAGGACCCGAGTTCTATCCCCAGCACCCACATGGCAGCTGAAAACCGTCTTTGACTCCAGTTCCAGGGGAATCCGAATGCCCTCTTCTGACGACCGAGGCATTGCATGACACGGGTGCACAAACCTACATGCAGACAGTACATTCATACACATACAAAAATAAATAAAAAAAAATTAAAAGCCTTTCTTTTCACTTAATTGTTATTTATTGTATTTGTTTTTAGTTTTATGTGTAAGAGTGTTTTGCCTGCATGAATATAAGTGCACCTGTATATGGCAATGCTGGTGGAGGCAGAGGGTGATGGATCCCCCTGGAACTAGACTTAATGAATTAGCAACTGTGTGGTTGCTGGGAACCCAACCTGGGTCCTCTACAAAAGCAGCCGATATTCTTAACCACTGAGCCATTTTTCCAGCCCCAATTACCTAATTATTTATTAGCTACTATATCTTAAAAAAAATTTTTTTTAAATTTATTTATTTCTGTATGTGTATGAATGCGCTGTCTGCATGCAGGTCTGTGCACCCGTGCCGTGCAATGCTGCGGAGGTCAGAAGAGGGTGTCGGATTCCCCTGGAGCTGGAGTTGGAATTGGAGTTTCAGATGGGTCTCAGCCACCATGTGGGTGCTGGGGATCGAACCCAGGGCCTCTGTAGAGTGGTTGGCACTCTTAACCGCTAGGCCATCTCTCCAGCCCCGCTAATATATCTTAATGCAGTTTTTTATATACTGAGTGCTTTGAGCATGTGAAAATGCAGTTATCGTGAGTTAAAAATTGTCAGGTGTGGTGGCACACGCCTTTAATCCTAGCACTTGGAGGCAGAGGCAGGCGGATTTCTGAGTTCAAGGCCAGCCTGGTCTACAGTGTGAGCTTCAGGCCAGCTGGGACTAAAGGGAGAGCCTGTCTCAAAAAGACAAAAAAAATTTTTTTGAAGTTTTATTAGCATATTAATTATACATAATGGGCTCTATGACATTTTCATGTATATATCTAGTTCTGTGTAATNGTGGGTACTTAGGGCTATAAATTTCCCTCTCAAGACTGCTTTTAAAGTATCCCACAGGTTTCATTGTGTTGTATTGTCTTTTTTGTTCAGTTCCATGAATACATTTATTTCACTCTTTATTTCTTCCCTGACCTATTCACTATTCAGGATGGTGTTGTTTAGTCTCCATGTGTTCTTGTAGCTTGTTGGGCTTATTCTGGTGTTCATATTGAGCTTTATTGCACTGTGGTCTGATAGAATACATGGAATAATTTCTATCCCTTTGTATTTGTTGAGGTTCCTTTTGTGCCCCAGTATGTGGTCGATTTTGGAGAATGTTCTGTCAGGTGCTGAGTAGAAAGTATATTCTCTGGTGTTTGGGTGGAACATTCTGTAGATGTCTGTGAGGTACATTTGGTGTATTGTATTGTTCAGTTCTGATGTCTCTCTGTTTATTTTTGTCCTGTTGATCTATCCAAAGGGCTCAGTGGGGTGTTGAAGTCCCCCACTATTAGTGTGTTAAGATTAATCTGTGTCTTGACGTCCTGCAGAGTAGTGTTTATAAAGTTAGGTGCACCAGAGTTTGGTGCATAAACATTTAGAATTGTGAAGTCTTCATAGTTAATTGTTCCTTTGACAAGGGGGTAATGGCCCTCTTTGTCTCTTCTGATTAGTTTTCCTTTGAGATCTATTTTATCTGATATTAGAATAGCCTCTCTGTCTTGTTTCTTGGTATCATTCACTTGGAATATTTTTTCCATCCTTTCACCCTAAGGTCATGTCTGTCCCTGAGAGTGAGATGGGTTTCTTGTTCAGTCTCAGCAATTACTGTATATGGGTGCAGAGTATGTATCCATATTTTAGAGTATTATCAAATTAATGGAGGAAAATGTGAGTTTCTAAGCATAAAAAAAGACTGACAGAAAGATGCAGGACAGTTATGGCAGAATGCGTGATGCGGGGGGAAGTAAAGGGAATATGCCTAAACTGAATTGAAAAAATGATGTTTGAAATACACAAAACATCAATAAAAGCATAAAAATGAAAGTAGATATTTATGTTTAGACCAAGTTTTTTTTTTTACTTCACAGTGGATATTGAATTCATAAATAGAAGGTATTTTCAAACCTGGACTGCTCTAGTTGATGTTCATTGAGGAGGCTGAGGAATAGGATGTGGAGATGATGCCTTTAAAATGGAAAGAGTTAAACGTGTTGGTGGTAATGCTCTTCCCAGGGTATCTTAGATGTCTTTGGGGAAATGTAAAGATTTCATCCTCTGAGGATAACCCGTAAAGATCACCATATCCTTTGACTCACTCAGATTGTGGCAAACTTGCTGATGGCTGCTGTGATGCTCTCTGGTTTGGTATCCCTGGACCTTGCTCTAGGTGATGAGGTGTTCTCTGTGGAATCGTACAATAGTCTCTTAGTGGGGTACTTATGATAGAGCTTGGAAGAAGGCAGGATAGGATTTTGGAAGACTATCTCATTTCTTCATCAAGGTCAAAGTGTTTTCTCCTAGATGACCTAAAGATATAATAACCTTGAGAACAAAATTATGCAAAAATTACAAATACTTATGCAGTTGTTACTTGTGTATGCTGGGAAGCAGGACAGTCATGTAATTGCTACAGAGAACTGAAAACCAGCATTAGCAGAGCTTTTGCAAAACAAACTAGACAGCCCTGATTATCTGGGCATTTCTTCTGGCTGAGCCAGACTTGCACGGAGATAGGAGCATTGGCGGCTAGGCTACTAAGAATGAACGTTATCAGTTCATTAAAGTAGGTCAAGGTAAGCAAATCTGGTTGTTTCTTTCCCCTGTGCTGTGATTACCAAGAGTAATTCAGTTGGCTTTAGTCTTGTGTATGTCTGGGCTATAAAACAATATAAGAAACAATCATTCATTGCAAGCGATTAAAAGGACGTGTCTCTGTATAAAGAGGAAAAATACAGAGCAAAGCACCACGATCCCATTACTTATTACAGCCACTCTCATAATTAAGGGGGCTCACTATTAAAAATGTGGCACCACAGAATGACAAACAGTAAGTTGATGCTGCAATCACAATCACCTTACCAGAGTTAGGGAATCCCTTCTAATGCTTTAATGATGGATCCCCTGTAAAGTAATTTGATCTTTTTTAGCCTTGGTTTGCTTATCTGAAAATTAAAATAATAATCCTTAAATTACTTTTTGGTGACCAGGTGGTATACTACATGGCCCTGCCACGTCTTAAACATATAATTACTAATAATAATGGCTTAAAAAATGAGACCAATAAAGCCAGAGTGGAAAAAGGTAGCTGCAAATGAGAGTGGAGTTCCTGAAAGACCTGCCAGAGTTGGGTGTGCAAACGGGAGGCGTGCTCCATGGAAACCCGAGCATAGCCAGCTTAGCTGGTGAGAGGGAGACCAGCAGGCCAAGAAAAAACGAGCCAGGGAAAAACAGAAGAATAAGAATAAGAACCTAAGATCTGAGTCAATAGATGGGAAAAAAGTGAAGGGAGGTTGTGTTTTATTTTCTGCCCAAGCCACTCTGGTTCTTGTTCCATGTGTGTATGATGGTAGTCCATGGTCACTGGTCTGTGAGAGATAAACATCTTGCTTTTGCTGGTCGGTTTAATAAAGTTGTGATAAGCCAGAATTAAAGAGGCTCATTCTATAGTCCCCAAGAAGCCCTGCTGACACCAAACTTTGAAAACAGATGTTTAAAGTACTCGTAAGAAATCAGCCATCTTATTTATGGTTCAGTCCTAGAGCTCTTGATGCTCAGGGTTCCTGACCCAAAGTTCTGATGAGCAGCCCAGCAAGGAAGCAATAGAGCTGGAGAAGATGTCAGGAGCCCATGCTTTCAAGCTCTGCTGAATTTCCTGCAGGTTAAGATCACCGAGGGAAAAGGGGACTATGCTGAAGGGGACTTTAGTGGGATTTGTGAAGAACTGGCAAAGGTGTTAGAATGTCTACAGCCAGTACTTCATAAATAAGAAAATTTGGGGCTCAGGAGATGGCTCAGTGGGTAAGAGTGCTTAGCATAAGAGCCCGAGTTCAAATCCTCAGCATCCAACCCCAAAGGCAGGTGCGGCTGCATGTCTGTTATCCCAGTACTGTGGGCAAGGGCAGGGGCAGAAAAATCACGGCGGCTTGCCCGTTGCTAGTCTAGCTCTAGGTCCAGTGAAAGAGCCCATGTAAGGCAGAGAGCGGTAAAGTAAAACTGCTGAAGTCCTTCCCTGCCCTCCATGAGTAAGGACACAGGTCTGCGCAATCCCCGAAACAAGTGCACATGCGCCATTCACTTATGCACTACATCCACACACGCACACCTCACATGTAAACACAAAGTAAAATTATAAAAGAAGAAGATAGAATATATTCTCTTGACAAACTGAAGAGAATGCATGACTGAAAGTATCTAAACAAATGAGAACAGACAGTGGAAAGATAGAGCTTATAGGTTGGTGTTGAGGTGGAAAAGATAAAGCTGTAAAAGGTGAAGGTGGACCAACTGGCCCTGTGAGGAGTTTCTTCAAAGTTAAGGTGGAGTGGTGTGCATGGGAGTTATTTCTGCTTGAAGAATGAGCTTGGGTAGTTTTCTGTCTAGTAACATCTTTATCATCATAATATTCTGGATAAACTTGAAATATGAGAATTGCTAAATCTCCAAATGCAATATTCCTAATCAGTTTTTTTCAGATCAAGCTTTATGTAAATACAAATACTCTGAGAGACAAACTAAATCCCTTGAAAACTATTTCTTCTATAGTTAAGTATTTTATAATGTCCAAATGAGAGTAAATATAGGTAGGTTTTAGTTTCCTCTAAAGATGCAGAAGATATTTCAAAAAAATTCTAGGAAGAGTCAGGTGTGGTGGCGCATGCCTTTAATGCCAGCACTCTGGAGGCAGATCTCTGTGAGATAGAGGCTAGCCTGGTCTATATGAGGAGTTCCAGGCCAGATGGGACTACAAGGAGACCCTGTCTCAAAAAATAAACTAAAACAAAATCCTAGGAAGAATTTCAAAACATTATTTTTTTTCAAGTTAGGTTAGCAATACAGTCTTATTGGGACAAAGAAAATATTAGTGCACAGATGTATAAAAGCAAAAGTAACCTATCACTGTCCCCCAATATTATCTCAGTATGAATAGTATAATGCATATCCTTCTATGTCATGCCTAACTTCCATTCTGCAGGGAAAATCCAAAAGAGGCAAAATACTAGTCAAAACCAGGGAGTCTCAAATTAGAGAAGTCCCAGACAATCTTCAGGTTGAATCAATGCAGAAGAATCCAGATTGAAGGCTTGAGGTTAGAGCTTGGGGAAGATTACCAGAAGGCATCATGAAAAACATAACTGCTTTTTGCAAAATCCTAGATAATCAGAGTTCTCCTCTCAACTCCATCCCCATTTCCTAACCAAGCTTAGCAGAGAACTATATGGTGACATGTCAGTCATTGGCTATCATGTGTCCTTAGCTGCTATCACCAGAGTATATTTAACATAATATTTATCTTTGTAGGGATTGGTTTATGGTAGAAAAGTTAAGAAAGCCAGACAAAGAGACAAGGTCCTGCTACCAGAGAATAGAAAGAGAAATCAAGACCCCAGGGACAGATAAATAGTCAGATAAGCAGGATGCCTGGAGCAGGGGCGTGTTCGGACATTGTGGTTCTGGAGACATGCTGCTGCTGCAGCCTGGTGAATGCAACACAAAGAAAGGCTATGTCAGGGCTGGAGAGATGGCTCAGCAGTTAAGAGTGCCGACTGCTCTTGCAGAGGACCTGGGTTCGATTCCCAGTACCCACATGGCGGCTAAGAACCATCTTTAACTCAGGGGAATACAACACCCTCTTCTGACCTCCGCAGCATTGCATGACACGGGTGCACCAACCTACATGCACACAGTACATTCATACACATAAGAATATAATAAATAAAATTAAAAAAAAAAGGAAGGCTAGGCTGAAACTTCTCTGTGTGGAGAAGAAACTTGAGCCTTGAGCATAAATCCAAATCCAGTGGGTCATAATTCAGGGTTATGGTTGTGTGAGTGTGAGTGGTTGTGTGTGTGCATGCGTGTGTGTGTGTGTATTTCTTGACATAAAGTGTGTTGTCTAAGTTGTAAGATAAGAAACAAATACCACTGTAGGTATAAACTGTATTTTTTTACTTCATGGGGGAATTGAAGAAAAATATGTATCTATCAATCATCTATCCATCTATCCATCCATCTACTTATTTTTTTTTTTTTTTGTTCTTTTTGAGACAGGGTCTTCTTGTGCCCCCTAGCTGGCCTGGAACCCACTATGCAGACCGAGGTTGTCCTAGAACTCACAGAGATTCGCGCTTGCACTCTGCTCTCCAGTGCTTGTATTTAAAGGTGTGCACCTCACGACCAGCGCCATCTATTTAATACATGCAATATATGTATGTATAAAATACATCTTACATACACATGTATGAGTTTTGGTATAAATTTTCAGGATCCAATAAATTATTTTGTAAAAGTATATGATAATAATCGTGTTGTATTTGGGCTTTTCTGAAACTTGAATGCTTTCTTGTGGTCCTTGGTTTTATTTCAAAAACAGTAGAGTATCTTTACACAGTTCCTAGTGAGGCACAATACAATAAGTCATTCTGGTTTGATGTTCAACCAAGTTCAGACTCTGCTTTTGAAGCTCTTTGTCTTTCCCATTGGGCTTCAACTTTAGAATCTACCTGAAGTTTCTTAAGGTAAGCACTAAGTGTCTCTGCTCCAGCGTCCACTACTGGAATGAGGGTGCATTCTATATAAACGAGTCTGGCTTCAGAGAGTATGGCTCAGGGGTTGTAGAATGTTTGTACTGTTCTGTGTCTGTGAATAGTACTAGGAAGCTGTTGAACAGTGTCTGGAAATGAGCAGACATATGCACTTCAAAAATCTTGTTGTTCTCTCAAACAGAGCAGTTCCAGATTTACTAGTGCCCATGTTATGGATGGAGAGTCACAGTAATGATGGTGACTGTGACAAGAGATATGCACCTGTATTCTGAGGCTGAGAACCCCCACGCCTGTTCATCAGGGCTTCAGATTTAAGTGGCCAGCTCCAATACTCTTTTTGAAATGCTGAAAAAAAAACCTGTAGTTCATTCTTTGCATTTATGTTTAAATTTGAGAAAATACACGGTCAGTGCTGACTGAAGTGTTGATACTGAAGTTTAATTATAAGTGTACAGTGTATGTGAAGAGCTCACTCTTTACCTTTATAGATGTAAAGTGATCTGAGATGAAAGCGCTCTAAGCCCGTCAGAAGAAGCCAATGATTACCTTTGAGCTTCTCCTTTATTTGGTGATAGTAATAAGAGCTCATTGATGCAATTATTACTGTAAACATGTCCCTTGAGACGCATCAATCATTTCTTCCTGGGTTAGAATTTTGAAAATATTATCTGGGAAACTTCTAGAAGCATACTCTGTCAAGTCAACTTGTACACATGCACTTGTAAGACTCTCTATGAGAATATTCAGAAATGTTTTAGCATGTGACTCCTTACTTTAATCTCATTGCCTGTTGAACTGAAGGACATGTTTGTCAACTGTGCTGGAAAGAAACGATTAGTACCTTTCACCTCTGTCCATTTGTCTTTATTCATGTATTTAAAATAATTCCCTCTTTTGAAGCCACAGCTATGTTGTTCAAGTACATTTTTAATAAAGGAAAAATTATATTGCACTGACATTCTGAATCATTTTAGTTTATTGATATTGTTTGTTTTACATCTCAAGAATCAGAAGCATAAGTGAGTAATAAAAATGTGAGGTGTTGATGGTATTTAAATTAAGGTAAACCAAAAAAATTAAAAAAAAAAAGGGCTGGAGATGGCCTAGCAATTAAGAGCGCCGACCGCCTCTTGCAGAGGACCTGGGTTTGATCCCAGCACCCACATGGGGGCTGAGAACTGTCTTTCTCCAGTTGCAGGGGAATCTGACACCCTCCTTTCACTGAACCTCTCGCGGCAGTTGCCACGCCAGAGTGCGAACAACGTCTCTTATAACATACATAGTAATAAAATTATAAAATTAAGGTAAACCAGCCAAATTGCACACTTTGGTAATGTTCAATTTGCCCATAATGGTGATTCGTGTGGACTTGTCAAAAATGGCAGAGCTTGGGTTTTTTTTAAAGGTCAGTGTCAGTGATTGGGAATACTTCTAAACGTTTGGAAGTACCAGGAGTTATCCAGGCAACCTGGAATATTTCCATGAGTTATGTTACTGCTTCCTTGTGCCAACAATAGGACATCTCTCAAGATCATACTCTGAAATTTATAACCACCAAGATACATTGTAGTCTTTATTCTTTCATGTAACAGGCAACAATTTCTAGTTAGAAGAGCAGGTTCTCCCACTGCCCCTGAATGTTTAGAGCAGCCATTACCCAGGGCAACAAGGTCTGTAGAAGTTGCAGGCACATGCTGGGTGATATCTCGACTGAAGAAAATATCTTTAATCCAGTGCTACGGGCTTTTAGAAGCAACAAAAAGTGCTTGAAGAAGCCATGAAGAGAAAAGGCAACAGAGGGGATTTTGAGAGGAGAGAGAGAGAGAGAGAGAGAGAGAGAGAGGAGGAAAAAGAAGAGAAGGAGGAGGACAAGGAAGAGGAGGAGGGGAAAATTTGATCAGCACAGACACATAGAAGTAAATCCACTTGCATTAAGTGATAGCTGTTTTGAAACCTTTTCAAATATTGCTACTGGGCTGGAGAGTGTGCTCAGTGGTTAAGAGCACTGGCTGTTCTTGCTAAGTACCTGTGTTCGATTCCCAGTATCCACATGGTGGCTAACAACCATCCGTAGTTTACAGCATATAGGCGGGAGCCAGAGGACAGCTCTTAGGGGTCCGTGCTCTCCTACCCCCTGGTGAGATTCAGTGATCCCACTCAGTTACCAGGCCTGTGTGCATGCAGCTCTATCAGCTGAGCCATCCTGCCAGTCCTGTCTTGACTGCTTATTGAATGCTACAATACTCATTTATATAATTACTTAATAGTCTTATGTGTATGAAATAGATAGTATTATCGACACCCACTTTGGAGAGAGGAATGAGGCTTAATTGAGAAGTTGTTTGGTAAATGTAGAGCTGGTTTGGACCCAGGCACCTGTTGCTGGAGCCTGTGCTCTTAGCATACCACATTGTTTCTCCAACAAAGGTTTATTTCACATAGATAGGCTTAAGGTGACTCCAAGCAGGTGCTTTGGCCCTCTGTGCCTGATCCTTGTGGTGCACAGAAGTGGAAGAATACCTACCTCCTACTCTTGGCATTTCAAACCAAATGTGGTAACAGCTTTGTTAAATGCAGTACAATATCCCTGTCATTTAAGTGTGACTTTTCAGGAATAGGTGATATATTCACATGGTTTAGCTTTCAAAAGATGACAGAATCCAGAATGAAAAATTTCACCAAGCATTTATATCCCTCTCCACACATTTTCTTAACACAAAGAAATATTTTTTCTTGGATTAATTCATATAAATATGTGTTATAATCATTGCAGAGTGAAAGGAGCCAGGCGTCTCTACTAAGAGAGAAACTACAACCTTATCAGAAGTAGACTGCTTGGCAGAGACAGAAACTTCTGGCTTATTTGAATCATTATTACTTTAGTCTGATTTAGATGCTATAGAGGGAATGTTGTGAAAACAGTAGTTGATTATATCTGTAGGTTTATATGTTGGTTTATAATTCAGAGTTAATGAATGAAATAACAAACTGCAGAAGGATTTAAAAATTTAAAAAATACCATAAACCAGGTAGTGGTGCACTTTTTTTTTCATGTCCTTCTTACATGTATCAAAACTCATACTGAACAATGACTTCTGGGTTGCAAAATAGGATTTAATTTTGCACCTGTCCAATGCAAACACTTTAATCCCAGGCACTCAGGAGGCAGAGGCAGGCAGATCTTCTGTGAGGTTCAGCGGCCAGCGCTGGCCCTACATAGCAATTCCTCACCACTGGGCTACAGGCGAGACCCAGTTCTCAAAAAAGCAAAACAAAGCAAAAATATCATTAAAATAGCTTTCCATAAGCTTTATTTGACTCATAACTCTAACAATGTTATAGCCAAATAGAATATTAATCATTATTTAGATTTGTGGTCTAAGAAATTGCGAAATATATGAAAGCAGGCCCAATACCTAAATAATAATGCACTTAAAATAAGAATTTTTGAACTTTATGTCACTGACCACAGTTCCATTTCTTTCAGTGCAGGTTTGTTCTGAGACAGCCACTGGGGCATTATACATCTCTCTTTTCACCATAATAACCACAATTGTGTAGTATACTAGTACTGGATTCAATCACTAATTCAAAGATATTAACTAAATGTTATCTTAAATTTCTTAATTCATTTCAGGAATTTGTCTTAATAATTACATTCACTTCTATGAGAAACTGAAAGAAAATCATAAACAATTTAAATGGTCATCAATAGCAAACTACTTAAGCAAACCAGAACATATTCCTGCCACTAATGACTACATAAGATAAAACTGTACGTGTAAACACAGATGACTCCCAAACTAAATGTCAAATAATGCCAAACATTAAAAAAAGCAAGAATTGTCAAATACATACTTTATTTTTGAATGGAATCAAAAGTCTATA
>VZQC01011429.1:2363980-2403498 GCA_009823505.1 Rhizomys pruinosus | reverse complement strand
CAAATAAGTTAAAAACAGTAGAGAATAAAAAACAAAGAAGTAAGCAAAAAAAAAAAAAAAATCCCTGAAAGTTTGTTCTTTCAGAATATCAGCAAAATTAACAGATTTTAGCTAGAGCAACAAAGAGTAATATGGAATCTGGGAGAAGTTCAATTATTCAAATTCAGGAATAAAAGAAAACATAGCACCACTAACCTTACAGGAAAAAAAGATTATAAGGGAATTGTGGACCATTGAAAACTAAAAAGTTGATAACTTGGATCACATTTTAAAATCTCCACAAAACATGAACTCCTCAGATTGACTTAAGGGAAAACAGAAAGCCTGAATGAACCTATAACAGATGAAGAACTTGAAATAATAATTTGGAACTTTCCAGAAAGCAAAATTGAGGGCTAGATTGCTTTAATTGTAAATTCTTTCAAATGTTTAAAGATAACAGAGAACATTTGTCAGTGCATTCTAGGACCCCAAACCAGACAAAAACACCACAAAAAAATAAAACTATAGAGCAGCATTTCTTATGACTAGAATTGCTTTAAAAAGCCTTAAAAAGATACTGTAAAACCAGATCCAGGGCTGGGGAGATGTCTCAGTGGGTAAAATGCTTACATAAGGACCTAAGTTTGGATGCCACCTTCCCCCTCTCCCGAGTTCCTTTGTCCCCCACCATGCCCTCCTGCATGTCTCTCCTTCCTCCACTCCCACTTTCCCCAAGATCCTACCTTAGCTTCCCTTAATGATGGACTGGGCTTATAAGCCAAATAAACCTTTTCCTCCCAAGTTGGTTTTGGTCAGTGTTTTTATCATAGCAGTAAGAAACTAGAACACTTCCTCCTTAGAATTGGTGACAAGAGTACTTACCTGGTCCCTTCTGTTCAGCATTGTAATAGAAATTCTTGTGGAACAACAGTTAGCAACAGGAGTAAAGGAAAATAACAAGATGGCCTAAAATTCACATGTAAGTACTAGAGACTAAGAATACCACCCCCGCAAAAAAAAAAAAAAATCTTGAGAAAAAACAGATTAGATGACTCACAACTATTCATTTCAAAACCAACTCGATGTTGTATGAAAGACCTAGAGGTCAACAAAATAAAATTGAGAGTCCAAAAATGGTTTTTACATCTGTGATGAAATGATTTTCAAGAAACTAGTGCTGGTGCCAAAATAATTTAATGAGGAAAAAAGAATGATTTCAACAAATGGTGTTAGAATAGCTGAACATGTACTTAGGAAAGAATGATGTTGGATCCCTACCCTTCTTCCAGGTATAGTAACTTAAAAATGAATCATAGACCTTTTATAGGGCTAAAACTATGAAACTCTAAAGATATCATTCTAAAGAATGACCTTAGATTAGGCAGTATTTTCTTAGGTATCAAAAACACTAGCCAAAAAAAGAAGAAAAATTATTAAATGAACTTCATTAAAAAAGAAAAAAAATTGCTGCTGCAAATGGTATCATTAAATGAAATAACTGCATAAAGTGAGAAAATATTTACAAAGCATTTATCTCCTAAGAGGTTTACATCCACAATATATAAAGAATACTTACAGCTCAATAACCTAACTCTAGATGAGCCAAGCATATCAATAGTTCTCTGTAGAAGATACATAAACAAGCACAGATAAAGATACTCAGCATCATTAATACTCATAGAACTGCAAATCAGAAAAAAGGAAAAAAAATGCAAATCAGAACAAAACATTTCAGAATCACAGGGGTGGCTATGATTTACAAAATGATGATTAAAAGTGGGAAGATGTGAAAAAGTGGAACCTTTAGAGCTGATGATGGAAAAACATTTGAGAAGTTCCACAGGAGAGGAAATTTTGTATTGATAAGATAGGAAATATGTTTGCAAGGCAGGTGGCTTCTGTCACAAATGATTAACAGTCTTGGTCTACCACAAAGATAGTCATAGAGGGGCTGGAGAGAGGGCTTAGTGATTAAAAGCACTGGCTGCTTTTGCAAAGGATCCAGGTCCAGTTCGCAGAACTGACATGGCAGCTAATAATTCCAGTTCCATGGAATCTGATGCCCTCTTCTGACCTCCCTAGGCATTGTACACATGGGTGCACTTACATACATGCAGGCAGTACACTCATTAACATAAAATGGAAGAATATGGGGCTGGAGGGATGGCCTAGAGGTTAAGAGTGCCGACTGCTCTTGCAGAGGACCTAGGTTCGATCCCCAGCACCCACATGGCGGCTGAGAACCATCTGCAACTCCAGTTCCAGGAGAACTCCAGTTCCAGGGGAATCTGATACCCTCTTCTGACCTCCACGGCATTGCACGACACGGGTGCACAGACCTACATGCAGACAGTACATTCATGCACATAAATAAAAACATAAATAAAAAATCTTGTTAACGGAAAAATATTTTTTAAAGAGCTAGAATCATAGATGATGTAACCATGAATTTTCATGGCTGTGTCATAATAAAACCTTTACAAAAATGGAAAAAAAATGGAAAAAGCCGGGCATGGTGGCGCACACCTTTAATCCTAGCACTTGGGAGGCAGAGGCAGGTGGATCTTTGTGAGTTCAAAGCCATCCTGGTCTACAGAGTGAGTTCCAGGACATCTGGGGCTACAGGGAGACCCTGTCTCAAAAAGACCAAAAATAAATAAATAAATAAATAAATAAAAATGGAAAAAAAATGTGAAAAATAAAATTGTCACACAGCCCAGAAAGTCCACTCCTGTGTCTAAGGGGAATGAAAATATATGTTCACACAAACTTGTACATCACAGGTGTTCTTGGTACTATTACTTATTACATCTTCAACATCCCTAACTCTAAATGGTTCATTATGCCCCATCTTTTATAGTGGGAAATTATTGGGCAACAAGAGTAAAAATGTACCGATACCTGGTAGACACACTGAGGGCTCATGAAAACAGTCTGGGGAAGGAAGCCAGTCAAAAGGCCACACACTTATAAAATTATTCCCTTTACATGAATAATCCAGAATATGGTAAATCACAGAGATGGAAAGTAGATTTATTTAAGGACTGCTTTTTTAAATGAAAAATTTCTAACTTTCGATTTTTTGGCAATGATTGATATTTGGTAATGTTAAATGCGTTCAATGTCATTGGATACTTTAAGTGTATGAATTGTGTGGTACATAAATACTATCCCAATAAAGCTGTTACCTAAAAATCACTGATGTTCTAATTTTGTGGGCCTGCCAGCAAAGTCTAGGAGATTATCATTGTCCCCCTTTATGTTCTTAACGTAAACTAACAGACTTGCCAATTTGATAGACTAGAACAGCGACCCATCCGCCTTAAATTTAACTGAGAAACATTTAGCAATGTCTAGATAAATTTTGGGATTGTTATAAGCAGAGTGGGGAATACTGCTCACATCTAGTAGACAGAGGTCAGGGATATTATTAAACATTCTGTCTCCATAATGCAGCCCCTGTAGCAGAGAATTACTCAAACCAAAAAGTTTTCAGTGTCAGGGTAAGAAACTCTGAACTAAAATAGCATGTTGTTTTAATCTATAGTCATTTGATTACTAATAAGACATCCTAATTTGCTTTTCTGTTGCTGTGATAAACTATGACCAAAAGCAACTTGTGGAGGGAAGGGTTTATTTCATCTTACACTTGCAGGTCACAGTCCATCATTGAAGGAAGTCAGGGGAGGAATTCAGAGTAGGAACCTGGAGGAAGGAACTGAGCCAGAGACCATGAGAGAACTCCACTTACTGGTTCTGTCTCTGACTCATGTTCTGACTCATCGCTTTTTTTTTTTTTTTTTTTTGTTTTTTTTAGACAGGGTCTCCCTGTAGCCTCAGCTATCCTGGAACTCACTCTGTAGACCAGGCTGGCCTTGAACTCACAAGGATCTGCCTGCCTCTGCCTCCCAAGTGCTAGGATTAAAGGCGTGTGCCACCACACCCGGCATATAGCTTTCTTATATGGCCCAGGACCATCTGCCTTGAGACCATGCTGTCCTCAAGGGCTAGGCCCTCCCATATAATCCTCAATCCACATAATCTCTCACAGATCAGATCACAGGCCAGTCTGATTGAAAGAATTCTAGTTGGTGTCAAGGTAATAATAGAAGCTAACAGTACAATCCACCTCTTGCCAATTTCTTTCTTTATCCTCAGAATTGCAGGTTAATATTAATATCACAATATAAAATATTCCAACTTTCAGGTATTCTGTAGTCTTTAAAATGCTCAATACTAGCCAGGCATGGTGGCCCACATCTTTAATCCCAGCACTTGGGAGGCAGAGGCAAGCAGATCTCTGTGAGTTCAAGGCCAGCCTGGTCTACATAGAGAGCTCCAGGACAGCTGGGACTAGAGGGAGACCCTGTCTCAAAAAGACCAAAAAAAAAATGCTCACTACTTTAAAAATCCAAGGTCTCTTAAAAACTCAAAAATCTCTTATATGTAGGTGCCTGTAAAAAACAAACAAACAAACAACAACAACAAAAACAAATACGTCTTGTTCCAAAAGGGAAGGGCTAGTGCACAGGAACAATCAGATCAAAGAAAAACCCAAATTCCAGCAGTGTAAATCAAACCCTTCACTTTTGCTATCCATAACTACACACCTTATCTTCTAGGATTATTCTGGCTGTACTTAGATTTCTGCCCCTGTCCTTGGCAGATGTCCCACAGCCCTAGTATCTCCAGTGTCCCAGGTTCTCATTGCAGCTGAAGCTGTACTTTGACAGGTCCCTTTAGGGACTCTGACCCCGCCATACAGCGCCAAGCCTCAGCTTCTCTGCATGACCCCTTCAGTCCTGGAGTCTTCTGTGGAACTGAAGCTTCACCTTCCTCAGTGGTCTCTCAGAGTCCAGTTGTAGGCTCTCCAACCTTGTCATGTTGTACCAACCCTCGACCATTCTCCTTGACTCCATCATGTCTTCACCTTTTGGGCAGTTCTTACACATTGCTAAGTTTAGCCTCCAGCTTGAGATGTAGCTTTGGATTCCTTGGACCACAGCTTCTGTGTGCTTGTCTGACCCTGAGGAAACAAGTTCTCATTCACAGAAGATTTTACCTCAATGATGCTGGCCAGTCTCATTAATCACAGCAGAGTTTTCAGCTCCAGGTCACTCACTCAGTAAAGCACAGAAGGTTTCATTTTCACAGATTTGCAGTCCAAAATATCACACAAATGGCCCCTGTGAGGTCTTTGCTTTCATCTGAAACTTCACAAGCCAGGTGTGCTGGATAGTTTTTATTCTAGTATCACCAAGAAAGGGGGAATCTCAAGCGAAGAATTCCATTAATCAGAGTGGTCTGTGGCCTTATCTGTGAGAGATTGTTTTGATTGATGAATGTAATGGGAGAGGCCAGCCGATTGTGGATAGTGCCACCCCTGGGCAGGTGATCCTGGGCTGTATAAGAAAGCCAGCTGGGCATGAGAAGGGGTGACCCCCTGAGCAGTGAGTCTCTATGGTTTCTGCTCCAGGTTTTTGCCGTGAGTTCCTACCCTGATTTCCCTTAGTCATGGACTGTGTTCTGGAAGTGTAAGCCAAATAAACCATTTCCTCCCCAAGTTGTTTTTGGTCATAATGTTTATCACAGCAACAGAAAGGAAACTAGGGGGCTGGAGAGATGGCTCACCAGTTAAAAGCACTGGCTGCTCTTGCAGAGACCCATGTTTGGTTCCCAGCACCCACACGGTAGTTAACAACCATTCTAACTCCAGTTCCAGGGAAACCAACACCCTCTTCTGACCTCTGCCAGCATTGTATGACACCCGTGTACTTACATACATGCAGGCAATACACTTTTACACATAAAATAAACATATAAAATATTTTTAAAAGAAACAAAATTTTTCTATGTGTTTACTGTTGTATCTCTTTTGTAAATTTTCTGATACCATTAATTTTTATTTCTCATTAATTTAAAGTTCTTCATCTTAATGAACACATTAACAATTTGTTTACTAAGTTTATTTTTTCCAGTTGTTTTCTTTTTTATTTTATTTTATTTTATTTATTTTTGGTTTTCTTTCAAATTTTGGTTGTTTATATTTTCTGTTAACATTTTTATGTTTAAATATATTTTTTGTATCATATCTATAGCTTAGAAAGTTCTTTCTCTGTCTACTGAGGTACCTGCCCCTTTCCTAGTGATTTTATTTCTCTTTCTTTAAAGTTTATCTCTTATTGGGGCTGGAGAGATGGCCTAGTGGTTAAGAGCACCGACTGCTCTTGCAGAGGACCCGGGTTCGATCCCCAGCACCCACACGGGTGCTCAGACCTGCTACATTCGTACACATACAGAAATAAAAAAAAAAAAAATTAAATAAATAAATAAAAATTAAAAAAAAAAGTTTATCTCTTATATTTAGCTTTTAAGTGCATGTGTTATCAATTATATCCTAAGTTATTGGAAAAGAAATCCTTTTTTTAAATCATAGAAAGTGGTATTCCTCCTTTTGAAGAAATATTTATCTTTCTTTTTTTTTTTTTTTTTTTGTTTTTGTCTTTTTGAGACAGGTCTCCCTGTAGCCCCAGCTGCCTGGAACTCACGTGTAGACCAGGCTGGCCTTGAACTCACAAAGATCCACCTGCCTCTGCCTCCAAGTGCTAGGATTAAAGGCTGCACCACCACGCCCGGCCAGAAAAATTTATCTTTCTAGCATATTTTGAGCTCAGGATGACCTTCAAAAAGGCTAATTTTCCATAGGGTTATGTGAAAGAGGGAATGTACATATGATGAGACTTCATAAAGCATTTAGATATAACCCATCTAATTTAAGACAAAGCAGGATTCATAGATACTATCTTGTCAGTTTTACAGAAACATAAAAAAATACTGAAACTGGAAATGGAAATTGGTTGCAATTTAAGATTGTTAGGACTTTTAAATTAGAAAATTCCCTGATGTGGTCCGAGAAGTGAGGGAAATGGTACCACATGTGTATTGCGGTTGTATAATCATTAAGCAAGAGGTCACAGTTTCCCATCAGGAAATTAAAAGTGGTTGCTAGTCCATACTACAAAAACTCAGGAGTTCCTGATGCCATGTCAGTAAAGTGAATTAATGGGAATAAGTGCAGATATCTTCCCGTTCTACAGATGGAGAATGAACTAGATTCTGCTCAGTCTGAAATAGAACTCCTCAGGAGTCAGATGACAAATGAGAGGATCTCCATGAAGAATCTAGAAGCTTTGCTGGTGGCCAGTCGAGACAAAGAGTATCAGTCTCAGATAGCACTGCAAGAAAAAGAATCTGAAATTCAGCTTCTTAAAGAACACCTTTGTTTGGCAGAAAATAAGATGTGAGTTGGCTAGCAATGTAGTAGCATAAAGTTCTATCTTATATCCTTGGTACTTAATAGCTTGGTAGAATTTTAAAGTTGCAATCTGGAGAGATTAGACTTCTTCTAGTTTTCCATGAACTAAAACTAAGGATCAGAAGTATTGTGATTTGCCTAGGATTTAATATCATGATCTATTTTTCCTATTTAAGATTTTTAAGTTTAACCATGTCTGGCTGATTGTTTTGAACACATAGTTTTGAATATAATACAAAGTCCAACAGAAAGTATTGCTGTTAGGAAAGGTAAAACTGAATAGAAAAAAAACAAGCACTATGAAAATACAAAATTTTAATATTTATGGTCTATCTGATATTGCTATTCAATCTTTCCAATTATTGGATAGTTTTTCCTTATGGATCTGTATAAAAATATACGGATACCTCACAAAGTGCTGGGTGCCCCTCAGAGTTTTGATTCTGTAACCTATTTTGGAAAAGGGTGGAAAGACTGTAAGAGCCTGGAGTACGTGGATGCTGCACAGGAAAAGAGTTTTCCAGGTACCTGGGAACTTGCAGCAATGGTGCAGAATGCTCAAAACCCATGCAAATCGAAACCAGAGAAGAACCCAGCTTTGAAATTGGGAAGATTAAGAGAGCCCAACCTTAGCTGAGGAACTACAGATGGGTGAGGGAGAGTTAGTCTTTTTTTTTTTTTTTATTTTTTTGTCTTTTTTAGACAGGGTCTCCCTGTAGCCCCAGCTGGCCTGGAACTCACTCTGTAGACCAGGCTGGCCTTGAACTCACAAAGATCCACCTGCCTCTGCCTCCCAAGTGCTAGGATGAAAGGCATGCACCACCACGCCCGGCTGAGTTAGTCTTTTTTAAGGGAGTAATGCCAACTAGGTTGACCAGGTTCCAGTGGATGAACTCACACCAAGGGACATCTAGGAACGCAAACGTGACTCTATAGATATTAACATGAAATCCAGTGTCAGGGCTGTGGGACAGATTCAGATGGGGAGAATTAAGATGTATTATAAGAAATGCACAAAAATTCAATAAAATATACTTAAAAAGTAAAACATAAAAATGAACCCATAGCAATACTAATAAATAGAAGTTAATTAAAATAGCTCATCTCTAATGAAAACTAATTGAGATCCTTATACATCCTGTCCATAACACCTTTTCATCCAGCCTCTACTCTGGTCTCACATCTGAGCCTGGTACAGTCTCAGTGGTCAGCCACTTCTTTTAGGAGGTCCCTGGCCACTGAGGATTCCAGATCCAGGGCCAGTTTCCTTGACAAAACTCTCATGTCCCATTGGCTATGACCATTCTTTTCAGTTATAGTTAGTGGGGCTGCCGTGTGATACCTTCAGCTGGGTCTGAAAGATTTCTTTCTGAAACTGGTGGGAGGAAATCTGCCTCAGCAAAGAATGCCAAAACTCCTACCATACGGGGCACACTCTGTTTTAGACTGCTAAGTGCTATGACTCAGAGCTAACCAAAGTGAGAAACCTTCATAAAAGTACTTTTATAAAAATACTTGTATAAATGGATAATATAGACAGATAATATATAATATTGCCCCATTTGTGCATACATAAATGAAGACTAGGATTGCATAGACTTTTCATGTAAGCTAGTTTTCATATTGAATATGTCTAAAATATGCCAATAAATCAGTCCATAAAAATCGCAGTGTGGTCAGGCAGAGTGGCGCATGCCTGTAATCCCAGCACTTGGGAGGCAGAGGCAGGCAGATCTCTGTGAGTTCAAGGCCAGCCTGGTCTACAAGGTGAGTTCCAGGACAGCTGGGGCTACAGGGAGACCCTGTCTCAAAAAGACAACAAAAAAAATCACACTGTGGGGTTGAGGAGATATCTCAGTCAGTAAAGAGCCTGCTGTGCAAACACACACTCCCAGGTTTTGATCCCCAGGGCCCACATAAAGGCTAGGTGCAGCAGCATACACTTGTCACCCTAGCCATAGGGAACGGAGACAGGTGGATCCCTGAAACTTACTGGCCAACAAACACAGTTGCTGGTGAAAGAGCTCAGATTCAGTTGACAGATATGTTTCAAAAAATAAGATGGAGAATGACTGAAGAAAATACCTGAGGTCAACCTGTGGCATCTCCACACACATGCACATCTCTATGAACAAGTACATGCACCGTGTTACACCCACTACAAACAAATAAATTTAAAAATCACAGTGTGACTTGGATCTAGCCAAGAAGCCATTGCCAATATGGTTTAACACATTCTTGGAGTCACAGGAAAATTTTGAGTTTAATTAACTCATTCTTATCTTCTTTTCCACAGGTCCATCCAGAGCAGAGATGTGGCACAGTTTAGAAATGTAGTAACACAACTGGAAGCAGATTTAGACATAACTAAAAGACAACTTGGAACAGAACGCTTTGAAAGGTAAGTTTATCTCTATGAAATATTGTTTCTTAGGTAACAGTTTTTATTTGTGTGTGTTTCTGTGTGCATACAAGCATGTATGTGTTGCTTTGTTCTTTGAGACAGGGTCTTGTTCTAGCCCGGGCTGGCCTCAAACTCATGATAGTCCTGCCTCAGCCTCCAGACTGCTGGTGTTACAGGAGTATACCATCATACCTGGCACAGTAATACAATTTACTATTTGTTGATGGTAGATTTTAGTTTGAATTGAGCTTCAGTTTTATGACAGTTTTTTTTTTTTTTTTTTTTTTTTTGAGACAGGGTCTCCTTGTAGCCCCAGCTGTCCTGGAACTCGCTCTGTAGACCAGACTGGCCTTGAACTCACAAAGATCTTTTTAAGATGTCACTGAATGCAAAATTTAAAAGCATCACTATTTTGCTTTAGGGAAAGGGCTGTCCAAGAACTTCGCCGCCAGAATTACTCAAGTAATGCTTATCATTTGAGTTCAATGAAACCAAATACAAAATGTCATTCACCAGAGCATGCTCACCATCCATCTCCTGACTGAGGCCTCGATCGATCATTAGAAGAGTAAGTCTATTCAAGACTTCTTCTTTTGGAATGCATAGCAGTATATACAGTGAATATTTGAGGGAGTAAGGAAACATCCTTAAACAGGATTACCAAAATAGGTTGACATAAAAATAAAAAATTTTTATAACACTATTAAGAGTTTCATATAAATACTACACTAACCTGAAAGAACTCATAAGATTTTATCTAGTATTTGTATAAATGATATTTTCATTTCCTTTTTTATAGTGCTGGAATTGAACCCAGAGCCTCATACATGCTAGGCAAAAACTATACCATTGAACTACATCCCCATCCTATAAATTATATTTTCAAAGTCTGAATTTCTTTTACATCATTTTAATATACATCTATTACCAAGTGTTGGATAATCAGTGTAGCAATATAAAATGTATATGCTCTAGGAAAATAATTATTTTTCATAGGAAAATATTTTAGGTTTATTGCTGTACATCACACATTTTGTTTAAAAGAACTTTTTATTTGGGAGCAGTTTAAAAATTAAATGAAGTTGTAAAAATAAAAATACCTTTCAAGTTCACAGTTTTTTTCCAGTTAGCTTTTATTTATTTTTTTCTCTTTTTATTTAAAATTTATTTTATTTTATATTATTCCAAAATATGCATATATACACTCCACACATAAATCGAAATTACAAATTCTGAAAATAAACTATAGGTTGATTCTTAAACACATTTAGAGATTCACATTTTAACAGTAAAGTTGCATGGAGGTAAAAAGATGTGTAATTTTACATTCTTTTTTTTTTTTTAGAATATGAATACATATCTTCCACCCATCTATGGTAATTACAATGTGTGAATACAAGTGGTAGGACAATTCTAGAGCCCATTAAGAGATTCACATTGGAATAGCACAGTTGTTTTCAGATACAATGAAATATAATAATAAAGTTTCTCAGTTTGCCAGCCAACTGGGGATTTAGTGTTAGCATCCACAAATAAGGGAGACCATTCACCTTTTTTTTTTTTTTTTCTGGGACCGTGTTACTTTGCTTAGCATAATTGCTTCGAGTTCCATCCACTTACCAGCAAAGCTCATGATGTCATCTTTCTTTAACACAGCATAGAACTCCATTGTGTAGATGTACCAAATTTTGTTATCCAGTCATCCGTTGAGGGGCATTTGGGTTGGTTCCAGCTCTTTGCTATTGTGAAGAGAGCTGCAATAAGCAAAGCTGTGCATGTATCTTTGTGATAGGGTGCATCTTGTGGGTATATACCCAGGAGTGCTATGGCTGGGTCAGCTGGTAGGCTCATTTTGAGTTTTTTTTTTATTAATTTTTATTTATTTTCTGTATGGTATGTATTCAATCTGCCTGCATGCAAGTTTGTGCACCGTGTCGTGCAATGCCGCGGAGGCTCAGAAAGGTTCTCGGATTCCCCATGGAACTGGAGTTCTCTGGAATGTGGATTTCAGACGGTTCTCGGCCGTCCATGTGGGGCTGGGATCAACCCGGGTCCTCTGTAAGAGAGGCTGGCGTTTCTTAACCGCTAGGGCCATCTTCTCAGCCAGGGTTCTCCCACACTGCTTTCCAAACAAGTTCACACTTGTTAAAATTTTCCGTGTTTTTTATGTCCACAAATAGTTGTCAGTACTTATATTCCTGCATGTGTTCCCTCTATAGACACACTTGAAAAAATAGCTCCAACTGAGAAGCATCCTCACAGCCGTCTTCCTGGTCTTACTCCATTCTGTAGTTGTGTGTTTCTTCTTCTGTGGTGAGAACGTGTGCACGTGCTACTTTACAACAATCGAGCAGTGTGTTTTAAACCATCATTAGTTAGAGTACTCGCATTATATATGTGTTAAGTAACAATCACAATCCCAGGTGAAGAATTATCCGAAACTTCTTAGAATGGTTAGCTGCCTGTCGGACTTAGGACTTGCAGAACACCAATTATCCATCTCTCCAGTCTCATAAGTGTAGCAACGCCAGTACCATGCAAATAGTAAGTACTTCAACGTGTCATGGCGATGCCTACTAGCGTTAAGACCACGTCATGAGAGGACCCGTTGCACTCCAGCACCACCTGCGGCTAGAACTCTTTAAGGCTTCAGGAGTTACTGCATGTTCAGTGGGGAAATTAGCGATCACCTGTGCAAGACACCCGCGTGCTACTTTGCATCGGACATTCGTCACCCTAATTCCAAAAAAAGCCCCATCAAACAACAAGCCAGACAGAAAAAATAGAAGTAAAAAACTAATTGAAAAAAACAAGTTCCAAACTCTGTTTAAAACCCATCATTTCTGTCCCCATTACTACCTTGCCCAAGTACTAAGGGCATTTAATTAAATACTAAGTTCATAAATTACTTGACTCGGCTCTTTTATTTTCCCCTTTGGCTATAGCCACAGTGCGCTTTTGAAAAAATTAGACTTGTGGGCTGGAAGAGATGGCCAGCCGCGGTTAGGAGTGCCGACGCATCTTACAGAGGGACCGGGTTCGATCCCAGCACCCACATGTGCGGGTCGAGAACCGTCTGAAACCAATTCAGGATGAATCCCAGTTCCAGGGCGAACTCCGGCACCGTCTTCTGACCCTCCGCGGCATTGCACGGACACGGGGTGCACAAAACTTGCATGGCAGACAGTACATCATTACACATTACAGAAAATAAATAAAATTTATATACTAAAAAAGAAATAACAAAGACTTGTCTTCAATTTCAGTTATATTTTTTCTAGTTTTTCCTTTTTTATGCAAAATTGATGTAGTGTACATGCTTACCGCTTCCTTTCCTCACTTATTAATAATCTCCTGGACATACTGCAATTGATTTCATATTTCTCTTTATTCATTTTTAGGGCTGTTTAGGACTTCATTCTTTGGCGTATCTTTTTGTTTGTTGTTTGTTTGTTTGTTTGTTTGTTTGTTTAAGACAAGGTCTCCTTGTAACTCCAGCTGGCCTGGAACTCACTATATAGAGCAGTCTGGTCTTGAACTCACAGACATCTGCCTGCCTCTGCCTATATCTTAGTTATTAACTCTCCTCTACTTGGCCACCTTAGTTCAAGTGTGCTAGATCATTTATAGCAATTTGTAATAATAAACAAGGCTGGAATGAATGATCGCATGCAGATGTTTTTCATAGTATTGAAGAAATATCTGGGGGGGGGATGTTGCTAATTACTATTTATAACTCCAATTTCAGAGGATCTGTTGCCTTCTTCTGACCTCTGTGGGCATTGTATGACAGAGGTGCACCTACCGACATACAGGCAATACACTGATAAAATAAAAATAATAAAATATCCAAAAAGAGAAGTATCTTCAGAATAAATTCCTAAATTGCTGAGTCAAGGGACAGGTGCACATCCACTCCAGTCCATGGGTGGAGTCAGGTGCACATCCACTCCAGTCCATGGGTGGAGTCACGTTTCGTGTTCCTTCTGCAGTGTCTGGGACTGCCTGTGTCCTGTACTCTCACCAGCAGTGCACCATCAGGCTTTTGAGTCTGTGCCAGTATGGTGAGTGAAAAATGGTATTTCAATATAGTTTTAATCTGTGTTTCTCCTTTTATGAGTCGTCAAGTATCTTTTCATATTGTTTAAGGCAAATTTAATGTCACTTTTCCTGAATTATCCAATTCCTTTGCAAATTTTACTAATGGAGTTTTTGGTCTTTTGTTAAAAATGTTTTAAATGAATTGAGGAGATTAGTGCTTAGCAGTGCATCTGCTCCATGTGTTGCTCCCATGCCTGCCATTTGTCCTTTAATTTTAACTTGCTACTTATTTTCTCCCACTTCAAAGTTTTTACTTTTATGTAGTCAGATTAAAACATTTTACTCAATGAATCTGGGTATCTATTCATAATTGATCTTCCCTTGTACCTTGATAATAGAGGAATTTGTCAATATTTTCCCCCGATACTTACGTGGTTTGGCTTTTTGTTTGAGTTTCTTATGCATTTGGAGTTTATTTTATATATGGTTTGAGGAAGAGTGAATTTTTCTTTTTCCAAAGGATTATCCAGTTCTTCCTAGAGCATTTATTAAAAATATTCTGTCCTGGGCTGGAGAGATGGCCTAGTGGTTAAGAGCGCCGATCGCTCTTACAGAGGACCTGGGTTCAATCCCCAGCACCCACATGGCGGCCGAGAACCGTCTGAAACTCCAATTCCAGGAAAACTCCAGTTCCAGGGGAATCCGACACCCTTTTCTGACCTCCGCGGCATTGCACGACACGGGTGCACAAACCTACATGCAGACAGTACATTCATATACATACAGAAATAAATTTTAAAAATTAAAAAAAATATTCTGTGCTAGTTACTCAGATCTTTCTGGAGTATTTGTATTCCTTTGCTCTGTATATTTTTTGTTGTCTTGTTTTTCTTAGACAGGGTCTCACTGTGTTGTCCTGGCTGGGCTGGAACTTTCTATGTAGAATAGACCTGCCTTGAACTCACAGAGATCCATCTACTTCTGTCTCCCCAAGGCTGGAAGAAACCAGGTATCTTGATATTCTTGAGACAGCCTATATACAGAAAAGAAAAGTGAAGAGATATTTTTTTGCTGAAGTTTATTTTTAGGTCTTTCTGAAATGGCTTGTAGTTTTATGTAGGTTTTAAACAATTATGTTAAGATTATTCATAGATATTATCATTTTTTGTATTGTTATTATGTGTTTTAGTTCATTATCTTGATTTTTACAAGTTAATTTCCTATCCTACCTTGTTAAATTCTTTTATTGTCTTAAGTTTTGTTTTTGATTATCTAGACTTTTTTTGTCTTTTTTTTTTGAGACAGTGTCTCCCTTGTAGTCCCAGCTATCTTGGAATTCACTTTGTACACCAGGCTGGCCTTGAACTCATAGAGATCTGCCTGTCTCTGCCTCCCAAGTGCTAGGATCAAAGGTGTGCACCACCAAGCCCCTCCTAGACTTTTTAAGTATATTATTTTGTCATTTGCAAAAGATACTTTTTATTCTTTTACACTTTTAGTTTTTATATTTTTTATTTATATTTTTTATGTATGAGTGTATTGCCTATGTGTATGTATCTGTGTTGTCCAGTGCCCATAGAGCTCAAAAGAGGGCATCAAATTCCCCTGGAACTGGAGTTAGCTGCCATGTAGGTTCTGGGAATTGAACCCAGGTCCTATGCAAGAGCAGTCAGTGCTCTTAAGCACTGAGCTATCTCTCCAGCCCCCCTTTTTATTTCTTCAAATATATTCTTTATGCTTCTGAACCAATTTATGTTGCCTTGGGACTATTTGCTTAAAGTTTGGCTGAATTCACCTATGAAATCACTTAGTCATTAGTTCTTTTATTACCCCTTAATAACTTTTTATTTCCTCTTTGGAAATTTGTTTCTTAAATCTCTCTTCTCTTTCCCCCTAAAAATATTCGCTTTCTCCTAAGTTTTCAAATTTATTTGCACCAATGTAATACTTCAGGAATTTTAAGTCAATTTTATCAAGAATATATCTCTGTTGTCATTTTTAATTTGCATAGATATGCTTTTCCAAAATACTGTGTTTTCATGATTACATTAGCTATTATTTGTCTACCTTATTTATTGTTTTAAAAACAAAATTTTTTAAAATCTAGAAAGTAAACCAAGAGAGGGTGGTCTTAGATGATGAGGAGGAATAGAGGGTTAGAAGGGACACATGGAACATGAAAGAAGAAAAGGATAGGTGCGTGGAGGCTACGAAGGGGCAGCATGAAGTAGGGGTGGGGGGGTCATGGGGTGGTCAGGGAGGGGAACGAACAGAACAACATACTTTTGAAAATCATATGATAAACATTATATGCTGGTTTAATAAAAAAACAAAATACCCAGAATTTTAATGTACTGATTGATATATTTTTCTCTTATTTATTCCTTTTATTATTTCTTTCCTATTCATCTTTACTTTGTTGGCATTTTTCTGTTTGTTTAGGGAATTGGCAATTCATTTATTGTCATTCTTTCATTGGTAAAGATATTTAGGACTATAAAATGGATCTGAAATGTATTGCTTTTCATTATTCTATGAAATTCTGTGAATTCTGTTTTATTTTCACTTTTGCCAATAAGTTGATGGGAAATATTTTCATTTCCAGTTTTTGTATTTTAGTTTTATTTTTAAGTTTCTACTCTTACTATCTTGTGATTGGAAAGTATCATCTACATCACTTCTATGTTCTGTGTGCTTTACCATGTCTGGTTTTTATGTCTGTGCTTTATACTACTTCCCATGTGACCATGAGAATATATGTTATTTCTTATGACATAATATATTTCTAAAAGATTTACTTTGTTATTTTATGTTATCTTTTAATTAGCTTTGTTATTTTTTATTCATTTGACCTGTTTGGTAGTAAGAATAATATTTTTTTAAGTCTTCTATTATGGACATGTTTTATTTCTTGGATCTTTCCTAATTTTTTTAAGGCATAAAATTTCCTGTTTATTTTCAGAAATAAGATAATGCCCACTATCAAAAATTCTGTTTAAAACCCAAAATGATATGAAGAAATGAAATAAAATGATACTGCTTATAAGTAGCAAGAAGGTGTTTTTTTAAAGATGACAGGATGATATATGTGATAAGAAAGGCTCTAGAAAGGTGAAACGTCTGGACACTCATTTAATCAACTTGATTGAACATACAAGCCCCCCCTGCTAGATGGTGGGGAACCATGGGCTGTGTGGGTTTGGGCACCACTGCTTGCAAATTGGTTTTTACATGAAGATGCTTGACTCATAAATTTATTACTTTGTTAAAAATTGAAAAAAAACCTGAAAGATGCAGGACAGTTATGACCGGAATGCATGATCGACGGTGGGGTGGGGTGGGGTGGGGGAAGGGATAGGGAATATTGCCTGAACTGATTGTGGAAATGATGTATGAAATATACAAAACCTCAATAGAAAATGAAAAATTTTTTAAATTATGCCTTTATCATCCAAAAAAAAAAAAAAAAAAAAAGAAAACACTCTAGAGGGGGCTGGAGAGATGGCCTAGTGGTTAAGAGCACCAACTGCTCTTGCAGAGGCACCGGGTTCTATCCCCAGCACCACATGGCGGCTGAGAACCGTCTTTAACTCCAGTTCCAGGGGAAACGCACACCTCTTCTGACTCCGCATGCATGCAGACACAGGTTGCACGGACCTACATGCGAGAGTACATCTAAATCACATACAAAATAAATTAAAAAAATTAAAAAAGAAAGGCTCAAGAGCTAAAAAAATTGGAATTTATATTAGTATAAGTTACTAAGGTTTAGGAATTAAAAATATCAATATGTAATATTGCTTTCATATCATACTAAATGAAACCCACAATTTCAAAAAATAGAATTTTCAGTTGCGCCAAATACTAGGAATTAGTTTAATAGATGATGAGCAAGAATTCTTTATAGCAAATTATTTTTTTTTGGTTTTAACAAATTTTCTTTATTAGGTTGCTATTATGAATCATCATAAAATAGAATAGAACAGAGGTTTCAAAACTATACAGTCCTCAAGGCTTTAGGCAGACAGAAAGCAGGGAGGGATGGAGAGTCCCTGGGTGATAGAGGGTGGGGGATGTGGAGAGCCCAGTGATTCACTAGCATCTGTGGCAGAGAGCTGGGTCACAGACAAGTTGAGATCTGTATAAGTGAATGTGACCAACTCTGAAATGGCAGCAAGTGAAATCTTACAGAGTCTGACAAGGCCCCTTGCCCTGAAAAGAAAAAGACCCTCAAAATATGAAGGGGATAATTTCATTCCTCATCTAGTCTTGGCACCAATTTTGTGCTTTAAAAAACACTACTGGAAGTTTTTTTAAAAAAGGTACCCTACAGCAGCTGCTTAAAACATAATTCTTACGGACAAATATATATGTATATATATTAAACATTTTCAACAAATAAAGTTCATCTATTGTACCTGTGCAGAAATGAACAGAACTCAGACTCTAAGGGAGTTGATTTCTTTTCTTTCTTTTTTCTTTTGAGACAAGGTCTCACGTGGCCCAGGCTGCCTCCAACTAACTATGTAGCTGAGGATGACCTTGAACTCCTGATCCTCCAGCCTCCAGCTCCTGAGGGCTAGGATTATAGAAGTGTCACCACACCAGATTATATGCAGTGCTGGAACTTCCAGCGGGGTAGGCAAGTACTCTATTAACTGGGCCCCATTCCCAACCTGGGGATCAGGGGCAGGTGCTGGGATGTCTGAAGGGAACTGCGACGACAGGCCTTCATCTCCCACTGGCTGTCCCGAATCCTTCTTCTGAGCTTAGGGAAGGATTCCCGAGCCTAGGCGGAGTGTGGGCTCTGAGGCGCCCACCACTCTGCTTTGGGTCGTCCTATCTGCCCTGCCCGTGACCTCCCAGGGCCACAGACCCTGCTCACTGCTGTCTGGCCCAATGGTCTTCTGCATTCTGAGATTGGGTGCAAAATCAAACCCACACCTAACACTCATGGGAGACCAGAGAAATCTAAACACGTGCAAAGATGTATGAACACCCAAGGGAATCGGCTACCTGGGGACACGGGGATTTGCACACGCTATCTGGAAACTTAAGTTATTCATATTGCACGTAAGGCTAATTCTCCAAGGGGCCTGGTGCTCGGCACAGAGCCCGTTAGAAAGTGGGGCAAGGGATATACACACAGACACTTTGTGCCTGCGCGTGCCAGCTCATATGCTGCAGCCATATCCAAGGAGAAGAACAGGTGTGGCACACACGTCCCAAGGAGGTGGTGGGTGGGGGAAAGCAACAGAACACGCCAAGAGAGGTGACCCAACAAGGTTTCCTTTCTAAATAGAATAAATAAATGGCCTTCGTTACTGTTTAAAAAATAAATACAGGGTATGGAGCACTGACAGCCGGCATCGAGCCTGGCACTCATTGGCCCAAGGAAGGTCCAACTTGCAGTTCTACCTCAGGATCTATGGTGCGCGACACCCTGAGCTTCATCTATGCGGCCTGGTCCTGGCCCTTCCTGCTCTTGCAGTCTGCCCTCGAGCCCTGGCATCTCGCCCACCATTCTCACCACCCGGGACCCCCAGGTGGCTGTAGACTGCACGGTGGGAGGAGCAGCCCACCCCACCTGAGAGCAGACAGGCGCCAGACAGGCTTTCATAGAAGTTTATTCTCTGTGTCTGGTTCAGGGAGGGGTACGGATGCTGCTGCTCCAGCCAGTGTCGGGGAGGGAGGAGAGAAGTCCTGTTGGCATCTGTCCAGTCGGCATAAGCAGCTGGAAGGATGAAGAGAGAGGGCGTGTCTGCCCATGGCTGAGGGTGGGCATCCATCCCACCCACAGGGGTCGCCGGCCCCCGATGGCTCAGTGAATTGGCACCAGGTGGCTACTGTGTGGTGGTCCTTTGGCGTGGGTCGCTGGTAGAGGAGGTAGGCCTTGAGGGAGGCAGGTAGTGGCAGTGCTGGGATAGCGCCCAGGCGCTCCTTCCCTAGGGCCAGACGCACCGAACGCCGGCACAGGTCCATGAGCGGCAGGGGCTCAGGATCAAGTCCGTTCAAGTAGCGCATGCGGATCTCACAGTGGCCCCAGACGGCACTCACTACAGGATATAGTTTTTTACCCTTGAGTCCCCGAAAAGCCACTCCCATGTATTGTCCATCCACGATGAAACTCAGGGTCCCATCATCCATGTCCAGGGCCACAAGAAAGGAGTCAGGAACAATGAATGTCTCATCTGGCTCCAAGAAGGCTGGGTATGTTTTACTTGGCTGGTTCTTGCCATCATGGTAGAGCCGTTAGCGCCCCAAGTCCCAGCCCCATGACTCATGGTTATTCCCTACAAGGGTTGTATACCCAACAGAGTGCAGAGGGGCATCTGCCGTGGCCACTCCCACCACGGCGTGCGTGCCCCGTTGTCTCATGGCCCACTTGATCTGCCATACATGCAGCCCGCGTGTGTACCCAACTTTGCCCCTGATAGCATCTGTGCTCTGGGCCACCGGATGCCGGTGAAAGATCAGCTTGTCATCTTCCTTCACGAAGACATTGAGCGAGCGGTCATTGTTGTTCCAAGAGTGGAGCAGCTGGACATCATAGGACACTGGGGGCATATCGAGCAGCAGGTCCAGCCGGGTGGGCTTGCAATAATCCAGACCCTGGAGCTCCTGCTTCAGGGGTCGGTACGCGGGATCCCACATGTCCACAGTCTTGATCCCTCCTGTAACCTTCTGACCCATGTTGGCCTTTGGTTTCACCTTTTTGCCGATTCCCAAGGCAAAGTCATCAATCTCAGGCCCTCAGCTCGTTTTCTAATCAGGTCCAGACAGAATTCCTAAGGAAGGTTGCTAGGAGACCTCTGCAGGTTGTGGAGCATTCAGTATTGCTGGGTTCTCTGGGTCCCGCGCTGCCTGCCGCACCGGGAGAGGCCGTGGCTCTCCTCCCCGCGGCCCCCGGCGCCAGCGCCTGGAAATGGCTCCATTGTGAGAGCGCGCGCCGTAGGCCGGAGCATGACTTGTGTGCTCTTTATAGCAAATTATAAAGCATTAAGGTGAGAAATTCAACTATGAAGTGTCTGGCCGGAGGGTCACATGCACATGTTATAGCTTGCTTCTGTTTAAAGCTGTGCTTGCTCTTTAACTGACTTAACTGATTTTGTTAGGTTTAGAAGAATCATTCTCTTTGTGTGTAGGGGTGGGGGTGTGCACATGTGTGTGAGTGCATGGAGAGGCCAGAGGTCAACTTTGGGTTTATTTCTCAGGTGCTGTCCACTTTTTTTTTTTTTTTTCAGATGGAGTTTTTCACTAGCATAAAACTCCAAGTATGACAAGTCAGCCCTAGGGATCCTTGCCTCTGTCTCCTTATCCCTAGGATTACAAGCATGCTCCACTATGCCCAGCTTTTTATGAGTTCTGAGATCTTAATGCTTACAAAGCAAGCACTTTACCAACTGAGCCAGCTCCCCAGCTTCATTTTCTTGATGTCAGGACCATCCTGGAGCTTAGCATCAGTCTGACCAACCAGTTCCTGTTCATCACCTTCCACGTCAGGTCTTTGAACTGAGCATGCTCTTCATCTTTCTTTTGGACAAGTGTTTCACATCTATTTTGTCATGTTGTGGTTTTCTGTTGGGCAGTCACAGGCCTAGGCTCCTGGACAGGGTGCTTGGTGATCTCCTCTCCTCTGCTTTTGGCTCTTGTTCTAGAAGTTAACATTTTTATTTCACACTAGTGCAGCTCTAACACAAACCATTGAGACCATTATGTAGGTGGTTTGAGACCATTATGTAGGTGGTTTGCTGTTGTGTTTGTTGCATGGATGGATACTCTGAACTGTCACATTGTGGGGTGTAACTTTTTACAGTGTCTTTTTTGTCACATTCATATTTATTGCTTGGCCTTGTAGCTTGGCCTATGTATTAGAGTTACAGTTCCCTTTTTATTGTTTCTCTTTTCCTGGTAAATATCTTTAAGAGCTGTCTTTTAATCTCTCTGTCTTACTGTTTCTTTTTTTTTTTTTTTTTTGTCTTTTCGAGACAGGGTCTCCCTGTAGTCCCAGCTGTCCTGGTACTCACTCTGTAGACCAGGCTGGCTTTGAACTCACAAAGATCCGCCTGCCTCTGCCTCTTGAGTGCTAGGATTAAAGACATGTGCCACCACGCCTGGCACTTGTCTTACTGTTTCTTTTATAAAGTATAGATTTGGCTGAGCATGGTGGCACATGCCTTTAATCCCAGCACTTGGGAGGCAGAGGCAGGTGGATCTCTGTGATTTCAAGGCCAGCCTCATCTATATAGTGAGTTCCAGGCCAGCTGGGGCTACAGGGAGAGCCTGTCTCAAAAAGACCAATAAATAGATTAGATAGATGATAGATAGATAGATAGATAGATAGATGATAGATAGATAGATGATAGATAGATAGATAGATAGATATGATAGATACATGATAGATAGATAGATAGATAGATAGATTATAGATTTGAGTTTTGCTTTGTAAGCCTGTTTCTAAATTTTTCTATTAAGAGTTCAAATTCTTCACATTGCTGCTGTGATTATTACATTTGGACTCAAATTCATCACACCACCTTATGCCGTGTTTGCTGTCTTTTGTGTTATATTCCCTATGTATCTCCATATAAAAGTTTGCTTTGCTTTTAACCAAATTTCGTGTAATATTTAGAAATGTTTGTATTTTAGCTGCCACCTTTCTATTAATAATATGACCATTGCTCCTTCTGCTAACTTCACCTTTCACTCTCAATTTAAAATGTTATCTCTGCTCTGTATCCCTCTCTCTGTATCCTCTCTCTCTCTCTGTGTCCCTCTCTCTCTGTATCCCTCTCTCTCTACATCTCTCTCTCTGTATCCCTCTCTCTCTCTCTGCATCTCTCTCTCTGTATCCCTCTCTCTTTCTCTCTCTCCCTCTCTCTCTGTCTCCCTCTCTCTCTGCATCTCTATCTCTGTGTCCCTCTCTCTCTCTCTGCATCCCTCTCTCTCTTTCTCTCTGTGTCTTCCCCCCCCTACTCTCTCTCTCTGTCTGTCTGCCTCTCTGCCCCCGCCACGCTGTCTGGTCCCATCACGTGTCTGCAGGCGGCTCATGCTGACTGTCCCACCTGGAAGTAAAGCATGTACCTGGAGTGAAAAAAAAAATGTTATCTCTGGGGCTGGGGAGATGGCTTGGTGGCAAAGACCACTTGCTACTCTTCCAGAGAACCTGAGCTTGGGCAGTTCATAACTTCCTATAACTCTGGCTCCAGGAGATCTGATAATCTCTTCTGGCTCATTGGGCACCTGCGGGCGTGCGCGGGCGCGCACACACGCGCACAAACACACACACACACACACACACACACACACGCACATACACACAGATACATAACTTAAAAGAAAATAAGTCTTTAAAATGTTATCCTTGACTGCTATGTATTATGTAGACAACAGGCAATGGACTCAATTTATGTTTCCCCAACTACTCTTCAGTTTCCTTTCTGTCTACTTTTATTTTTTTCAAGTTGCTAAATAAATAAATGATGTCATGTGGTATATAGCCTCTGGCAGCTGACCTAGACATAAGATATTTTGAGATTTATCCAGGTCATTGCATGTAACTACTGAGCATTATTTAACATCCATTGTAAAGAAAATCTACAAGTATTTTTATTGGCTTTTGCTTAGAAATAGTTATAAAAATAATACAGAAAATCCCATATACTGGTATTATACTGGTATAATATCTAATAATAATAGTATAAAGGCATTACTAAGATTTCACTATTTTTTCACATGTATTCATTTGTGTGTGTAGCTTTTTATATACTACATGCTACCAAGTAGTTAAGATACTGAATTGTTCCATCAGCACCAAAGAACTTACTTCCTTAGGAAGATATTTGAAAAAAGTAATGGAATGCATGTGACATGGGAACAGACGAGGCAACTATTGGGGGGGGTGAAAGGGACCAGAAGAGTAGGAGTACAGGGGAAGGCACTTGGGGCAGGGATACAAATAAGAACAAAGTATAGGGCTGGAGAGATGGCTCAACAGTTAAGAACACTGGTTGCTTTTCCAGAGGACCTGGGTTTGGTTCCCAGCACCCACATGGTAGCAAATAGCTATCTGTAACTCCAGTTCCAAGGGATCCAAGGTCCTTTTCTGACCTCTGTGGCATTGTACACACAAGAGCAAGTACATATATATATTATATACATATATACACTATATATACATATATAATAGTCATACACCTAAAAATTAAAAATTTAAAAGAACAAAGCATCAAGCCATAGATTTATGAAAATGGCAATTATTTTCAACAATAACTTTTAAAAATTAAGTAGGAAAAAAACCCTCCCTGGTCATACCCACCTCTTTAGAGTTATAATCCTAATCTTCTCCATCCCTAACACCTAGCCAACTAATTTCTTCTCCATCTATAATTCTGTCAGTTTGAGGATCCTGTACGAATTCAGTCACACACAGCAATGCAATGTACTCAGATTTGTGTTTTCATTCAGCAAAATGCCCATGACACCCATCCAAGTGGCATATCTCAATAGTTTATTCTTTTTTAAAAATTTTATTTATTTTTGTATGTGTATGAATGTACTGTCTGCATGTAGGTCTGTGCACCCGTGTCATGCAATGCCGTGGAAGTCAGAAGGGGGCATCGGATTCCCCTGGAACTGGAGTCAAAGATGGTTCTCAGCCGCCATGTGGGTGCCGGGGATCAAACCCAGGTCCTCTTCAAGAGCAGTTGGTGCTCTTAACCGCTAGGCCATCTCTCCAGTCCCATAGTTTATTCTTTTTTAAAAAAAAATAGTATTCCATGGTATGAATATGATACAGTCTCTGATAAAAGTCCATTGTATCCATTTTCCTTCACAGAAGCTGAGGGGGGTGATGGGGAAGTCAAGTACTGCTAAACATAAAGGATATGCTTTTTACATATGCTAAAATAATTGAATTTTAAAACCATAATTTGTTTTTTATTCACTTATAGGAATCTTTGCTATTGAGATTTCTGACACGTGAAAAGATTCTCCATAGCCTTGGAAAGGTGAAGGATTCAAACGGATTTTTTTGCTATATGATTGCCTTTATCTTTTGAATGCTCAACAGTGTTAAATGTATTTATTAACTCTGGGCATCTGAGTTTGTTCTCTGTGCCATATCACAGTGGTCTTGGGTGATGTATGCAAACAAAATATAGTAATAGTGAGTGTAAAATCTACTTACTTCACTATTGAGCACTGTTTTGTTATCTATCCAGAGTAAGATGGCCTAGCAGTTAAGAGCGCCGACCGCTCTTACAGAGGACCCGGGTTCGATCCCCAGCACCCACATGGCGGCCAAGAACCGTCTGAAACTCCAATTCCAGAAGAACTCCAGTTCCAGGGGAATCCGACACCCTCTTCTGACCTCCGCGGCATTGCACGACACGGGTGCACAGACTTGCATGCAGACAGTACATTGATACACATACAGAAATAAATAAATGCCGGGCGTGGTGGTGCACGCCTTTAATCCTAGCACTTGGGAGGCAGAGGCACGCGGATCTCTGTGAGTTTGAGGCCAGCCTGGTCTACAGAGTGAGTTCCAGGACAGCCAGAGCTACAGGGAGACCCTGTCTCAAAAAAACAAACAAACAAACAACAAAAAAAAAAAGAAAAAAAAAAAGCTTAAAAAAAGAGGGAAAAGTGTTTTTACAAAACTGATTTCCTTTCTTTTCTTGCTATCTCAAATGGTTGTTTAAATTTTTTCTTTGTGATTTGTTTTCATGGCTGAAGAAGTCGTGCCATAGCAAGCACTTCTTAACAGCATTGTCCTGGGTCCCAATATCACATTTTGGAACCAACCTGACATAAATTGCATGCCACAATCTAACTTCAAAGTAGGAGTGTATCAGGGCTCTCAGTCCATACTGTTGTACCACTCAGACTACTTAAAATGCATTTTTTATAATTGTGTTTACTCCTACTGTTTTTAGAAAGGTAGGTGAAGATATATCTATCCAAAATGTAAGATTTTTAAAAATTTGTGTTTTTAGTAAGTTTTCTTCAAAACATTAAAGTACTACAATGAACTTCATTGCCATTTATTTTATTATTTTTTGCCTGTGGCAGCTGTCTGTACATTAGAGGGACAAGGTGTTTCCTTCCCCTCACTTCCATCTCTTCGATTTCTTTTCTGTCCATAGGGTTTGATTTAATGTTGACATTAAAGCCTGAATGCTACTGTACTTTATTGATATAAGATATTTGTATTCTAACATTTTAATAAAACAACAAGCCCTGCCATTAACAGTATTCATATGATGGACAATTTCTCATTGTAGCTAGTCATTGTTCGATGTGGAAGTAGTGGTGAGGATAGTGCCCTCAGCTAGATTTATTCACTATTCATCATTAGCACTCTGATATTTTGGTCTAAGTTCATGCTCTATATTCACTTTAATTTGATCTCCAGAATTTTGAGGCTTCCTCATGTAGCTTAAGACAATCATTACAGACCAGCTAAAAAAGGAATAAGGTATCCTCTCATAAACATTTAAAAGAATATTATGCAAAAGTAATTTTTCTTGCTAATATTTAATAATATATTGATATATATTGGAGAATTAACCTATGCTGGGTAACTTGGTTACTTTGACCATGTCATCATGATATTATTGTTCATCCTCAATTAGAAAACCATCAAAGAGCTGAATGTCACCTATGATGTCCAAGTTGTTTGTAGAGCACTGTATGTTAGGAGAGGAAATGTGAGGCTCAAGATAAAGTGTTTAGGAAACCATTTTCATACTTGGTTAAAAGTATACAGCACTTCACTCAAGCCATTAGTCACAGAATATTTAAAAGGAAAATTATCTGGTAAATACAAGAGATTACTCTCATCCATAGGTGAGAGAAACCTTGTGTTCTGTATTAAAACTTCAAAGATAAGATTTTTTTAATTAAAGTAATATCAAGAACATTTGCTTTAAATGGGATTCTTGTCACTTTACATAAATATTTATTAGCCTATTAATATGGTAGAGACTGCCTACACACACAGTATTCCAAACATTCTTTCCTGGATAACAACAATAAAAATCTCCTGAAAAGAGCTCTCAGCTTGCAAATGTTATGTTTAATACAAAACATCTACTCTGCTAAAGCAAGGAAAAAAGACTTTTTAACTCACTGAGTAATTTAAAAGATAGAATTTGTGAATCAAGAATGGTGATGCATCCCTATAATCCTAGGACTTGGGAGGCAGAAGCAGGAAGACTGGCAAAAGTTTGAAGTCAACCTTGTCAATGACTGCTAGGCTAGCTAGGTCTACATGGTGAGAACCTACCTCAAAACAAATTAGTTATAAAAAAAAAAAAAAAGAGGCAGGCGGATCTTTGTGAGTTCAAGGCCAGCCTGGTCTACAGAGCAAATTCCAGGACAGCTGGGGTTCCAGGGAGACCCTGTCTCAAAAAGACCAAAAAAAAAAAAAAATCCATTTTAAAGTTCTACAAACAGAAAAGGAGAGATGGCTCAGCAGTTAAGAGCACTATTTGCTCTTTTAGAGGACCCAGGTTTGATTCCTAGCACTTACATGGCAGCAAACAACTGTATGTAACTCCAGTTCCAGGGGAATTTGGCGCCCTCTTCTGACGACCTCAGACATTGCATGACACGGGTGCATTTAAACACATTCAGGCATTCTACTACTACTACTACTACTACTACTACTACTAATAATAATAATAATACATAAAAATAAGTTCTATACACTCCCAGGATTTTTTATCTCTTCTTTGGTTAATCTAAGCCATCATCTAATTTTCTTTTAGAAGTAGAATCAAGTTATTTGCATACAAGGCCTCACTATAGTTCATAGGATATAGTTTCACAGAAGAAAGGTATTTTGTTTCTGAGCTCTAGAAAATTATTCTTGGAGGCTTGTGAGTGTGTCTCAGTGGTAAAGCTTGCCTAGCAATGTATAAGCTCCTGGGCTCCATCTCCAGCATAATAAAAAATTACTACTCGAGTTTATTCCCCATACTACAGTTTAATGACAATATGGATAAATGACTTAACTGGATATGTTCTGATAGCATCAGATACATAAAGCTTAGATTGAAGTCAACTAAAAATATTAACGATGTAATAAAAATCTCAAAGTGACCCTCTAAGAGTATATATAAGAGTCTGCTCTTTTCTCTTTCCTGCCTTCTCATGCATTTCTAGAAGTGTTTGCTTTTAATAAAGTCACCTTTCCCCCATGTTGTGCTCAAAGTTGCATTTCTTGCATTATCAGAAATAGTGTACAACTCAACTGAGACTTTTTCCTTCATAAAGTAGAATGAGAGCTGCCAACTGAAGGGAGCCTTTGCATCTCACCCATCTGCACGCCTCTGTGCAGCAGCACTTGGAGAGAACCATACATTATTGAGTGGCACGAACTCTTGCTCAGAGCCAAGTCATTATCAGAATATAACATTTAAATTTTTCTTATCTTTTGTGTATATGGCGTATGTGGAGCATGTGTGTGTGGTGTGTGTCATTTGTGTATGGTACGCATGTGTGGTGTATGTGTGTGGTGTGTGTGTGTGTGTGGTATATGTGAGTGTGGTTGTATGCATGTGTGTGGTGGTGGTGGTGGTGGTTGTGTGTGTGTGTGTGTGTGTGTCTCAGAGCACATGAGGAGGTGAGAGCACAACCTGTGGAAATGAATGAACTCAGGTTGTCAAGTCTTGGCAGCAAATGTGCTTACCAACTGAGCCATACTATCAGATCCAAATCATATTTTTTGTTTTGTTTTCCTTTTTCTAAGATTTGAAAAAATTATATTGAATTTTTGTGAATTCCATCCATTTTGTTTTTAGTCATATTTGGACTCCTCTGTTCTCTGCACCCCTCGTATAGTTCCCCCATGGGCTTTTGTGTATGCTGTCTTTTGTTGTTTTTGTTTTTTTTTGGTCTTTTCGAGACAGGGTCTCCCTGTAGCCCCAGCTGTCCTGGAACTCACTCTGTAGACCAGGCTGGCCTTGAACTCACAAAGATCCACCTGCCTCTGCCTCCCAAGTGCTAGGATTAAAGGCGTGCACCACCACGCCCAGCATGTATGCTGTCATTTGTAGTAATGTCTCTAGAGTCGTTTGTGTCCCCAGATGTTAGAATATAACTTAAAAAAAAATATTTTATTGTTTTACTTTATGAGCATGAGCATAATGCCTGCATGTATGCAAGTGCACTTGTGTTGTGCAGTGCCCTCAGAGGTCAGACAAGCCCATTGGATCCCTTGGAACTAAAGTTACAGATGATTGCTAGCTGCCATTAGGTACTGGGAATCAAACCCAGGTCCTCTGCAAGAGTGGTCAGTGTTCTTAACCTCTGAGCCATCTCGCCAGCCCCACAAGATATTTTTATTTTATAAAACAACACATTTGGGGGCTGGAGAGATGGCCTAGTGGTTAAGAGCGCCGACCGCTCTTACAGAGGACCCGGGTTCGATCCCCAGCACCCACATGGCGGCCGAGAGCTGTCTGAAACTCCAATTCCAGGAGAACTCCAGTTCCAGGGGAATCTGAGACCCTCTTCTGACCTCCGCGGCATTGCACGACACGGGTGCACAAACCTGCATGCAGACAGTACATTGATACACATACCGAAATAAATAAAAAAAACAAAAACAAACAAAAAAAAAAAACACATTTGTTCACCATCGTGATCAGACTATTACATTTAGCAATCAACAGCATGGGTGAAAAAAAAGTGTACATTAAAACTCTTTGTTGGACTGCTTTATACTTTCCACAGAACATAAACTAAAACGACCTATTGTATGATTAGTCACAAGTACGGTCTTGGAGATTTTTGCCCATACACATGAGTATTGTCTAAAACACGTCCTCTCCGTAGCAGCTGGGCCCTGCCACCTCTGTGCTTGGCTGAGTTCACAAATCTGCTGTAACCTGTGGCTTCCCTGTCCCTTCTCTGGCTCTCCTCTCCTGCTAAGCTTTATTTCCTGATGGTAATTAGAACCTTCTTCCACTGCCACAGCTGCTGCTGCTGCTGCTGGAACCACCACAAGGGCCAGAGTTTCTGCCTCCCAAGTTTCTTCCCTTCATAGGTCCAGAATTTGATCATTTATTGTTGTGATTGCCAAAATCCCTGTAGCTTCCACCACCAACTTCATTTATTGTTGTGATTGCCACTCCTTGTAGCTTCCACCACCAACTTAATTTATTGTTTTGATTGCCAAAATCCCTGTAGCTTCCACCACAACTTCATTTATTGTTGTGATTGCCAATCCCTGTAGCTTCCACCACAACTTCATTTATTGTTGTGATTGCCAATCCCTGTAGCTTCCACCACCAACTTCATTTATTGTTGTGATTGCCACTCCTTGTAGCTTCCACCACCTCCAAAGTTGCTCCCATCATTACCAAATCCGTTATAGCCATCCCCACTGCAGCAGTATCCTCCACCACCACAGCCACCACGAAAGCCAAGACCACTGAAGTTTCCTCCATGACCGAAATTATCACTGCCACCCAAACTACCTCTGCGACCACCACTGGACCTCTTTGGCTAGATGAAGCACTAGCCATCTCTTCTTTCAACAGGGCTTTCTTTACTTCACAGGTGTGTCCATTCACAGTATGGTATTTCTGAATGCAATCTTATCCACAGAATCATGGTCATCAAAGGTGACAAAAGCAAAGCCCCTCTTTTTTCCACTGCCCCTGTCAGTCATGATTTCAATCACTTCAATTTTCTCATACTGTTCAAAATAATCTTATAGGTGATGCTCTTCATTGTCTTCTTAATACCACCAACAAAGATCTTTTTCACAGTTAAGTGGACACCTGGTCTTTGAGAATCTTCCCGGGACACAGCTCTCTTTGGTTCCACAACTCTCCCATCTACTTTGTGTGGCCTTGTGTTCATAGCTGTATCTACCTCCTCCACTGTGGCATAAGTGACAAACCTGAAGGCCCTGGACCACTTGGTGTTTGGATCTCTCATTACCACACAGTCGGTGAGTGTCTCCCATTGCTCAAAATGGCTCCTAAGACTGTCATCAGTTATTTTGAAGCTCAGCCCTCTGATGAAGAGCTTCACAACTGTTTGGGCTCCTTGGGAGACTCTGACTTAGACGTGATGGCAGGAGATGAGAGATGCTTCCTGGGCCATGTCAACAGGGAAAAAGGAGTAAGTCAGTGAGAGTTGCCACAAGATACTTTTAAGTAATTGTTCTTATTACAAATCATATGACTCACTAGTTGAATTAATATAAGAATAACATTGACATCAGGAAGAAGATTATAGTGCTGCCATATATTCAATCTGCCTTCTCAGAGTATAGATTGGAATGGGTGGCAGACAATAAGAAAAATAGATTTACTCATTGTCCCACTCAGCAATCCCTAGTCCTACCTTCACTTATGTTGAAAGTTGGAAACCTTTCCAAAATAATTCAATAATAATAATTCAATGATATTCATTCAGCAGTGTGCTGAAGCACAGTTAAACTTTATAACTCAATATCTAATAAATGCTTCTGAGTTTTGCAAGCATAACTAGATGATGTTATATTTACAATATATATACTTGTCCCTAATAGTGCAGATACCATAGTTTATATTGCACTTGTCTCAAATTGTATTTATTTTTTATTGTAGTTTAAGCACAGTTTTCCCATGAGTCTAGAATCATGGATGGCTTTTTTAAAGATTTATTGTTATTCTTTAATTATGTGTACATGTGTGGTTATGTGCACATGTGAGTGCAGGTGCCTGCAGAGTCCAAAAGAGGCCACCAGATCCTCCGAACCTGCAGTTATAGATGGTTATAAACCCCCTGATATGGGTGCTTAGAACCAAACTTGGGTCTTCTGCAAGAACAGTACAGGCTCAACCATCAAGCCATCTCCATCCTGTGGGTGGTTTTTCTAATATATGGACGTATCTCTTTTCTGCTGTTATAGATAATCCCTTATTTTTTACACATTACAATAAATGCTCTTCTTTAGTCTTTGTTACTGAAATGAATTGTGTACTTTGGGGTGCTATAATGGTAACCCCAGAACCATCTTAGTGACTGAAACTTGCTTTGCTCTATTATAATGTTCTTTAAACAAACCCAGTCCTGTCCTGAGAAGACAGTAAGTATTTAAGGCAGTTAGGCCACATAGCCTACTTGAGCTCTTTACAGTATGCCTTTGTGGAACTGTGGCATTTGTGAGGTTGTTTAGAGAGGTAATTATTTATACACCTTATTTGTAGCCAAGCCAATTTGAAATACATTTGCCTAATCTGTATAACTGATATATCATTCTGGAACTGCTTTCAACTTTTGTCTTTGAATATTGACTTTTTTCAATGCTATAGATTTTTTTCCATTGTTTGCTGCAGAAGATGCCAAGCACATAGTAAGTTTCAAATAAATATTAACTGTTATTAAAGTACCAAACTCAAAGATCTGTGACAAATTGGAAAGGACATAGAGAGGGTCCATGTTCCCTCTGATTACTAGTTGCTGGTGTTAAAACGATCTAAAATACTTAAGGGGACAAATTTGTCAAAGAAAGCCCAGCCAGCTAACCTTTTGTAGAGTCTAAGGTGACTAAGAATAAGAGCTAATAATGGAATTATACATATAATATTACTATGCACATGTATGGCTGTATAAATATACATAAAGCTATGATCTACATTTATTTATTTATTTATTTATTTATTTATTGATTGATTGATTGTCTTTTTTTGAGACAGTTCTTCCTGTATCCCCAGCTGGCCTGGAACTCACTATGTAGACTAGGCTGGCTTTGAACTCACAGAGATCCAGAGATCCAGGTGCCTCTGCCCCCTGACTGATAAGATTAAAGACGTGCACTTCCACACCCAGCTCTATTTTTGCTTTAAATATATTTAAGCCTATTTTTTTAGGCATTTGCTAAACCTCAAGAAATTAAAAGAGGTTATTTGCTGTGGTTTGAATGTGTCCTCCCACACACTTAGTCCCTAAATTCATATGTTGATGGTATTTAGAGGTAGAGCCTTTGGGAGGCAGTTAACACCGAGGGAAGTGCCCTCACCATGGAATTAACAGCTTTATAAGAAAAGGAAGAGAGACCTGGGTGTACACACTCCCTTGCTCTCACCACGTGATGCCCTTCTCCATGTTCTAATACAGCAAGAAGCCTCACCAGTGGAGCTTCCAGATTCCAGCTGTGATAAGTAACTGTACTTCCTTTATCAATTACCTAGTCTATGGTATTCTGTCAAGGCAACAGAAAACAGATTCCGCAACCGTCTGAATGAAACACAATATGTTCCATTTGGTTATAAGTTTGTATAAAGCAATAAAAATGTGACCCCTTAAAACAACCCTTCAAAAAGTTGATGATACTTATAGTAAATAAGTAAAATGCTCAGTTTGATCAATTTGTTTCTGGGAAGACAACGGTATTTTCGACAAACACTGGAGACTGACAGAGTAGAAGAGCAAAGAATCAAATAGTAGTAGTGATTGTGCTTTTGACGATTTAGAGTCAACAGTCTGAGTCCCTGCTTTCTTCCAGTTTTCAACTACTAGACTGTAAGATACCTGAGGGCAGAGCCTTGTCTTGCTTTCTGCTCTATTCCCCAACACCTTGGTCACCAGTTCATTATTAGTGTGAATGAGTGAATTTATAATTCAAGGCTTTTACTGTATAGATCTGTACTCCAGCCAAATCAGGCTACTTGTTGTGACCCCTGATTTCATACCTTACACCTTGTTGATGCTAATCTGATCCCCAGAATGTTCTGATCTTACCTTGTTTATCAAAATCATACTTAATTCATGTAAAATAATATCCATCTTCATACTTGCTAAATACTGAGTTCTAGTCACTTGAAAAACAAATAAATGCCAGGCATGGTGGTGCACATCTTTAATCCCGGCAGGCAGCAGGTGGATCTTGGTGAGTTCAAGGCCAGCCTGATATACATAGCAACTTCCAGGCCAGCTGGGACTAAAGGGAGACCCTGTCTCAAAAAGACAAAAAAAAAAAAAAAAAGAAAAAAAAAAGAAAAAAGAAACAGATAAAAGGCACAATATTTGCCCTCCATGAGTTCATAGCCAAGTTTAGGAAATAGTCAAGCAAAGAGAGAAGGTAAAGATCTCTAAGACTGAGGAGAGAGAGATAGGAGAGGAGAAACATGTTCTAGGAAGAAATACCAATGGTTGGAAAGGCGTGAAGGTCTAAAGAAGTTGAGCACAGTATGAGAAATGCACAGAAAATTCAGTTAAGGTGGAGTGATACATGTGAGTCTGGGCAAGGTGATTTCTACCTAATGGTGGTTAAGAAAAGGGATGGTTCCTCTCCATATTCCCACCCTTAAACTGAATCCCAAGAGCTGACTTCTGGTCTTGGGCTTCGGCAGGGCATCTGTGGCCTTGCAAGTTGGTTTGCTTATGTGGCCTCTTCAGCCTCGCCTGCGGATTGGAGATACGGACTTCATTACATTCTCTTCCTTAGGGAACAACAGAAGACGTCGACATAGTCTTGTTGAATAAGGACAAATAAAGAGCGTAGGAAGGAGTGAAACCCTTTTGATTTGTATCCGTGATTTCCGCCTACTTTATCCACTTCCAGGTCAGGGAGGGGTGTGCCCAAGAGAAAGAAGGAAGCGAATTTCGGGGGGCATTCACACACCTTCGGCGATGGCTTAGTAGGGCCTTTAAATTTTCTTAGAGTTTCTACTCACCCCGGGATTCCCCTTCTTTTGGGGAATCATTTAGCCTATGCCTTCAGTATCCCCGCATCACCTTCCGGCTTAGTTTGTGACACTTACGGAAATTAGAAAATACTGAAGAGGAAAGGTGGGACAGGTCTAGAAACAACAAAGCTCAGATCCCCTTGAAGAAGGATAATTTTCTGCCTTGCCAAATTGGCTGCTAAAATCAGTTCTTTTGATCCCAACGCCAGAGCTTCAGTTGCTCCCATTTTCATTTCCCAATTCCAAGAGCGAGTTATGGAGAAGCGCTTGCAGGAGGCTCAGCTGTGCAAGGAGGAAGGCGACCAGCGCTACCGGAAGGGAAGTACCGAGATGCTGTAAGTAGGTACCATCCGAAATGCTGTAAGTAGGTACCATCGAGCTCTTGTTCAGCTGCGGGGTTACCCAATCTAGGACCTCAGGGGCCAGCTCTCACGCCTGAGGAAGAAAACATACAGCACTGCACCCAGACAGACTGCTACAACAATCTGGCTGCCTGTCTCCTCCAGATGGAGCCAGTGAACTACGAACGAGTGAGGGAATACAGTCAGAAAGTCCTGGTCCGACAACCTGATAATGCCAAGGCCTTATATGAGGCTGGAGTAGCGTTATTCCATCTGCAGGACTATGACCAGGCTCAGCAGTACCTGCTGGCTGCTGTCAGTAGGCAGCCTAAAGATGCCAATGTCCGGCGGTACCTCCAATTGACACAGTCGGAACTCAGCAGCTACCATAGGAAAGAGAAGCAGCTATACCTGGGCATGTTCGGTTAATGAAGAAAATGGTGCTTCTTGAGTAGAACTCACTCATGCAGACAATGAAGACCATGGGGGTCGGGGGGAACCTGATCTTCCACAAACGAAATGCACCCTGGACCTCTGACCCAGGTGGATTTCTGTTTTTCCTGTTCACCACAAGCTCTTTGCTACTTACTTAGACCATCTGTATCTTTTATTGTCTATCCAACTGTATATTTACCTTGAGAAGTAGATCAGAAAGCATTCATTAGCTATTGGTAGAGTTACCCATCTTTGCAGCATAGATTTCAGTAGCTCAGTGGTAGATGTGGTTATACAGAGGAGGCTAGTCAAGAATGAAATAAGGTGGGCTGTTAGGAGCTTCTTGTGTCTCCTCAGATGCCTTTGTTTTTTTCCGGTGGGAAATATATTTTTTGGTGAAACTAGATAATTATAAATTGGGCCTAGAGCCGAGCATGGTGGCACCCACCATTAGTCCCAGCACTCAGGAGCCAGAGGCAGGTGGATCTCTATGACTTCAAGACCAGTCTGGTCTACAGAGCAAGTTCCAGGCCAGCTGGGGCTACAGGGGAGACCCTGTCTCAAAAAGACAAAGAAAAAAAATTGACCCAAATTTATATTTACATGAAAGATTTAAAATTAATCACTTGGGGTTGGGTGTGCAGTTCAGCTGTAGATGCTTGCCTAGCATTTACAAGGCCCTGGCTGGATTCGAAAAAGAGGAAGGAAGAAAGGAAGGAAGGAAGGAAGGAAGGAAGGAAGGAAGGAAGGAAGGAAGGAAGGAAGGAAGGAAGGAAGGAAGGGAAGAAGGAAGGAAGGGAAGAAGGAAGAAAGGAAGGAAGGGAGGGAGGGAGAGAAGAGAAAAGGAGGGCTGGAGATTTGGCTTAGGGGTTAAGAGCACCAACTGCTCTTGCAGAGGACCCGGGTTCGATCCCCAGCACCCACATGGCGGCTGAGAACCATCTGTAACTCCAATTCCAGGAGAACTCCAGTTCCAGGGGAATCCAAGACCCTCTTCTGACCTCCGTGGCATTGCATGACATGGGTGCACAAACCTACATGCAGACAGTACATTCATACACATACAAAAATAATAATAAATAAACAAATTTATAAAAAAAGAAAAAGGATGGTTTATGAGCAGTCTTATATACTAAGGAGCTTCGACTTTATCTAGAAAGCCATTGAAAAAAAATTGAAGGTACTGTTGTATTTTAACTAGAGGAATGGACATTTGGGTTTTCATTTTTGAAGAATTACTTGACATGGGGATGCTCTTGGAGACAAGCCACTTGGATGGCTACTGCTAGAAACCCTAAAGCTGAAGCAGTGGAAATGGGGACATGTGTTGGATTACAGAAATATTTAGCAGAGAGCAATTAGATGAAGAAGGTGAGGAGGAGAGGCGCTTTACAATTACTTTCAAGCTTTCTGACACAGGCAACTGTGAATGTTCCATTTGCCACAGTAGAGAATAGAAGATGAATAATGGAGATGAATGCACATTACAGTTTAGGCTCTCAAGGGAACTGCATTTGCTCCTGATTTTCCTTCTCCCTTTCTGGCATCTTTCAGACTTTCTGTTAATATCTCTCCCTTTGAATGATAGCTTTTTATTGTTTTTGTTTGTTTTGTTTAGTTTTTTGAGAAAGGTCACCCTGCATAGCTCACTGGCCTGGAGCTCACTATGTAGGAGGAGGCTGGCTTCACTCTTACAGAGATCTGCCTGCCTCTGCCTCCCAAATCCTGGGAATAAAGGTATGTACCATTACACCCAACTGTGATAGCTTTTTTTAATATTTTATTTTATTTTTTGGTCTTTTTGAGACAGGGTCTCCCTTTAGTCTCAGATGGCATGGAACTCACTATGCAGGAGGAGGCTGGCTTCACTCTTACAGAGATCTGCCTGCCTCTGCCTCCCAAATCCTGGGAATAAAGGTAGGTACCATTACACCCAACTGTGATAGCTTTTTTAAATATTTTATTTTATTTTTTGGTCTTTTTAAGACAGGGTCTCCCTTTAGACTCAGATGGCCTGGAACTCACTTTAGACCAGGTTGGCCTTGAACTCACAGAGATCTGCCTGCCTCTGCCTCCCAAGTGCTAGGATTAAAGGTGTGTGCCACCACACCCAGCTTGTGATAGCTTTTTTAAGGGATCTGTTTTGTACTCCCTTTCCTCATAAATTGTTCCTGAGATTTCATTCAGTTCCTTGGCTTTTTAATTGCCATGTATATTCTGATAACTTCCTCATTTCTGTTTCCAGCCCTGATCTTTCTCTTGAGATCATATCTCAAAGTACATGTTGACTATCTCCACTCAAATATTTGTGTTCAGACACAGTATTCTAAGACAAAGCCAAGTTAGACATTTTCCATCTATTTAGGTCTTAAGAAATGTTTTGTAGTGGGAGATGATATTTGAGCTGACTGATATGGCTAACTAAACCCATGCATCTAGTCAGTTGATTTCAACACAGGTGTCAAGCGCATCCAGTAAGAGAAAGAATAGTGCCAAGACAACTGGATGTCCTCATGCAAAATAAATTGAACCCTTACCTTATACCATATATAAAAATCAACTTGAAATGGACCCAAACACCCGAATTTAAAAGTCAAAACTATAAAACTCTTAGAATAAAACATAGGAGAACTGCAGGGATGCCTCAGCAGTTAAGATCACTTGCTGCTTACAGAGGGCCAAAGTTCAGTCCCCAGCACCCACATAAGGCACCCCACAACTTCCTGTCACTCCAGCTACAGAGGATCTAACACCCTCTTCTGACCTCTGTGGGCACCCACACATGCACTCAAATAAAAATTAAACCGTAAGCTAAGATAAACCCTCACTTAAGTTACTTTTTGTTAAGTGTTTGGTCACAGTGATGAAAATAGTAACTAATGCATCTTCTATACTGTGAGACCTATCAGGACAAGAAATCAGATCTATCATTATAACCCTTAATATCTAGAAAAATGATAATTACCCCCAAAGAGCTGTATTTGTAGAACAGAAAAGGAAATTAATTTAAACAAATCCTGAAAATTCTACTTACTAAATATCTTTAAAACTATTTGTTTTGTTTTTATTTATTTATTTTTTCATTTTTTAACAATAAGTAATAATTTATGAGTACAAGCATCCTTCATGTAAAACCAATTTGCAAGCAGTTGTGCCCAAACCCACACAGCCCAAGGGTCCCACCATCCAGCTGGGGGGCTTGGATGTTCAATCAAGTTGATCAAATGAGTGTCCAGTCTATATTGCTGTAGTTTCACCATTCACCCCAATCACAGCCCTTACATTCTACCATGCCCCCTCTTCCACAGATTGTTCCCTAGGCTTAGAAAAGGGGCACGGGTGGACAAGAAGCAAAACAGTCTACTTTCTCTGGAGCTGTCATTTTGGACTCTGGTCAATTCTGGCTGTTTCCTTTCATGGGCTGACAGTTTGTCCAGGAATAACCTTTCAGTCCTACTAATGAAGCACAGTCATTTAGATATATAGGTATTTAAACAGTACTAATTGTTATGGTAGGTTACTTTGGTATAGACACAGATATTTGGATGGTATGTTAATCTATGAATTATGTTTTTTCTGTAAAATATGACAGGGTCTTACTGTGGCTTATAACATCTCCTAACCATTAGAGGATGTAAGCTTGTGGCATCAGCCATGGGTTATTCCTCCAAGGAGAGAGCTAATAGCCAATTAGATTTTGGATATACATGCATATGGCTGCCTCTGCTGCACAGTATTTCCAGGCAGGTGAGGTGTAGCTGGTGCTGACAGAAGAGTCTTGCTTGACTCAAGGAGACCTATATTTGCTTTATTGGTTTAGTGGCCTTTGGTAACACTCTCTGGTATTCCAGAGACCATCTGTACACTTGCAAGTATGGTCTCAATACATCTTTCCCATGTTAACGACAGGTCTTCTACAGCAGGGCCTTACCGCCTCTCTTCTTGCAGGTGTCCCGGTTTACAGGCAAGAAGCCTTTACTTGTGGGGGCTTGGCTCCCCTGGCCAAAATCTCCTTGGTAGAATAATCCATTGCTGATATCAGAGCTCTCCTGTATTAATATATTTTGCTTAAATGCACAGCTTAAAGAGACTTTAGTATTATATTTGGTTCTGAATAGAGAATAATCCTTTTCACAGTTCCTATGTCTTTTAGTCAATTAAAGAAGGCGGTTTTACCAGTTTTATAAGAGATTACCTCTATAACAGTTGACTCCAATTTACAGTTAGAGAACGACCTCATCATCATCATATTCCTCCTTGTTCTATGAAGGGGAGGTAAGAAAGTCATGGCCTAGCGGTTAAGA
>VZQC01011429.1:2338342-2358614 GCA_009823505.1 Rhizomys pruinosus | reverse complement strand
TGCCAGCTGGCTAGGACACAGTAACACGAAACAATGGAGCTGGTTGCAGGTGGAAAGGGCAGAGGGCAGCTCCACCCAGACCTAAAACTATCTCATTTTTATGTCTCCACTTTAATCCACACCACAGTATAACCTTTTACTCTAAATGTGAGTCTTCTTTTTACCCTCCCTGTCTCTAATTACACCTCCATGCATTTTGTTTTCTCAGAGGTAGATAGAACTCTTCCCTAGTGAATTAAAACCCTTAGGTTCAAGCCCTAATACTGAAATTCCTTCCCTTTTCTAGAATCTTAAAATGGAATCTTAGGTTATTGGTTTGAGGTGTTTTTAGAAAAAAAAAGTTTATAAACAACTGTTTATAAACTCTACCACTGCTTCAGAAACATACCATAAATTTTTATATATTGTTTCTAATGCACCCAAACATTTTCTAATTGCTCTTATTATTTCTTCTCTGAATTTTTCATTATTCAGGAGTATCTTAGTTTTCAAACAGTTTTGAATTTCCTCACATCTGTTCTGCTTTTGATTTCTACCATTTTTTGTTAAGCTCAGGATTAAGCCAAAACCTCCTCCATGCTAGGCAGCCACTCTACTACTGAGCTACATTCCCAGCTCTAATACCTTTGTGTTGTGGTCAGATAATATGCTTTCTGTGATCTCAGTCTTTTGAATTCTACTGAACTTTATTTTATGATTGAATGCATAGCCTATCCTACCTAACCCTCTATGTATACTTCAGAACACTATTTCTATTGTTTCTTAATAGAATATCCTATAGATTAGCCAGGTGTATCTTGTTGCTTTGTAATATTGCTCAAATATTCCGTTTCTTTCTTGACATTCTGCCAGTTGCCCTATCCATTATTGGAAGGGGAGTATTGAAGACTTCAAGTATATTCTCAAGTGCTATTGCTTAATTTTCTGTGATCTATTTATAATTCCAAATATGTTTCCCTTTAGTCCCAGCTGGCCTGGAGCTCACAGAGATCTGCCTGCTTCTGCCTCCTGAGTGCTGGGATTAAAGTTGTGCGCCACCATGCCTGGCTGCCAAAAGTCTGTTTTTGTCTGATACTTTATATGATCTTCTGTTTCTCTTAAGGTTATTGTTTCCATGCTGTGTCTTTTTCTGTCCTTTTGCTGTCACTGCATTCTATCTTTGAATCTAAAGCATATCTTTCAAACAATAGAATTGGATGGTTATTTTACACCAGCCTATCTCTGGCCTTTTGGCTGAATTATTTGACTCACTTTCACATTTAATGTTATTATTGATGTGGTTAAATTTACCTCTGCCATTAAGCATTTTGCTTTCCATATAGGTCATGTCTTTTCTTCTCTCCATTTCCCACTCAGTGTCTCATTTATTATTTTATTTTTTTTATTTATATTTCTTTCTTTGAGACAAAAATCTCACTGTGTAGCACTGGCTAGGCTGAATCTTGCTGTGTAGACCAGGTTGGCCTCAAGCTTGCAGAGATCATCCTGTATCTGTCTCCTGCATGCTTCTCTTATTAAGTGAATATTTTCTAATTAACATTTAAATACACTTAAATGTTAATTAGTAATTCGACTATATATTTTTATTTACTTCCCAAATGGTTGTTCTAGGACTTACATACACAGTTCATTAAAATTTGCTTTCTGTTTTTTTACATATTTTATTATTTTTATTTTATGTGTCTGAGTGTACTACCTACATGTGTGTAAGTGTACCCATGTCATGCAACACCCATGGGAGCCAGAAGATGGCAGTGAATACCCTGGAACTTGAGTTAACAGATGGTTATTAGCCATCATGCAGGTGCTGGGAATCAAACCCGGGTCCTCTGCAAGAGCAGATGGTACTCCCAATCATTGAGCCACCTCTCCAGCCCTGCTTCCTGTTTTTACAAAATAAATCTAATTATATATAAATGTGAACTCATATATATCAGTTTCATATGTGTATATTCTCCATATTTTATAATCCCAATAATAACTATTATTTTTAGAATTTTATGTTTCTGAAAAATGTCAGTGAGGGGGACTACCACTGTTATATTTATAGAATTTGAAAGAATATTAAGTTTTCTATCCCAGTTTTGCTTTTTTCCATTCCTTTCTGTGAATTCAAATTACCAAATGGTGTTATTTCCTTAGTCTAACATAATTTTGTTCCTATTCTCTTATTTTTAATGTTATGGTCAAATAACACTTGCATTTCTATATCTTATTGGCCTAATAATATAACTATAGGTATATTGTTTTATATAGTGGATTTTAAAAGTCAGTTAAGAAAAATTACAGTTGGTTACCTTTCTTTCTTTCTTCTTTCTTTTATTGTGTAAAAAATGTCTCTCTGCATGTAGGTTTGTGCACCCATGTCCGTTGAAATGCTGCAGAGGTCAGAAGGGGTGTCTGGATTCCCCGGAACTGGAGTTCTCCTGGAATTGGAGTTACAGATGTGGTTCTCAGTGCCCTGTGGGTTTTGGGGATTGAAACCCGGGTCCTCTGCATGAAAGCAGTGTTGGTGCTCTTAACCGTCTAGGCCATCTCTCCAGCCCCCACACTGTCTTTTTTTTGAAGTTTTTGTGTATTGCATACATCTTCTAGTCAAATTTAGCCCATTCCCTCTTGCCCCCACCCTCTAGAGTTCATGCATTCTGCCATACATGTGTTTTGTCTTTTTCTCAGTCCTTTTTTTTTTTCTTTTTAAAATTTTTCAATGCCATCTGAGATCTCCTGAGGCCAGCGGAAGGAACGACGCCAGGAGGCAGGTACGGAAAACTGGTGCTCCGCAAAGCTATTGTTGTCCCTTGGTCCAGCTGTCTTGGCTTGATTTGGATTGATGGCTGTTGAGTCGGAGTTCTTATCCCCCAGCTGGGATTAAAGGTGCGTGCTTTGTTGTTGATTGGATTTTGTAGCAGTTGGGGGTGGAGTTATACTCCCAGCCAGTAATAAAGGTGGGCTTGTGTGACTTTGAGATCTGAGATCTCCTGAGGCCAGGCAGAAGGTACGGGCACCGGCTGAAGAGCTGCCCCCCCCACCCCCCTCCAACCTGGGATACGACGAGGCATCGAGGAGGCAAAGCAAAGCAAGCCTTCCACAGTGAAGAGCTTTTTTTTTAGGACTCACATTGGAAACAGGCAAGGAGACAGCCCACTTGCCAGGATCGAGAAGAAGAGACACACACTGGAAAGGGCAGGATCATCCTTGCCCCAGCTTTACCAACCCTATGGAATATTCCTAGCATTGGGATCTCCTTCTGGGGCTGCCCCAGGACCACCAGACATCAGAACACAATTGTGGGAACATTATTTAAAGGAACTACAAGATTATAAATAAGCAATAAAAACAAGACAAAGACTGGAATCAAGAAAGGACATAGATCAAAGGAAAGAAAGAAATCAAAAAAAAAAAAAAAAGAAGGAAAAACCAAAAAAAAAAGATCCTATGCTGAAAAATATAAAGAAACCAACCAGGACGAAAAAGAGCTACAAGAAGAGATTCAGAAGCTCCAAAAAGGATATGTAGAAATACTAAAAAATCAGAGAGGCAAATGAAAAAAAAAAAAACAAAAAAAAAAAAATATCCTCAATAGAGGAAAGGAATGGAAAAAGCCTCAGAAGCGAATGGGGAAGCATGAACAAAGACATATCCAGACCCTGGAAGCCTAACAACAGAGAAAAACTAAAAACCTCAAGGAAAGATTATGAACAATTTAAAATACACAAAAGTGGAACAAACTAGGAGCTGTGGGACACATGAAAAGATCAAACTTCCCCATCATAGTGAATAGAGAAGGAGAAGAATCCCAGAGCAGGGTATTGATCAGTCTTCTACAGAAATGATGATGAAAACTTCCCCAAACTAAAAAGACAAACCAATACAAATTACAAGAAGCCCATCATACATCCAAAACAGACAAGATCAGAAACGACTTCTCCATCGCCACATCATAGTTAAATGCTAAAACACACCTAAAACAAAGACCAAAATCTTAAAGCACACAAGCGAAAACAAGTGCAACCTTAAGGGGAAACCTATCCGAACTTCAACTGACATTTCAATGCCAAACTATGAAAGCAAGGAAGAACCTGGAGCAAAGCATTCCCAGTGTTAAGGGACAATGAGATGCCAACCCAGGTTAACTATTACCCAGCACACAATTCAATTATAGTTGATACGGAGAGAGAAACAAATCTTCCCTGACCATAAACACTTGAAAGAATACTTGTCCAGAAAACAACCCTCAGAGAATTACTTGAGCAATCACGGACAGAAGAAAGGAGCAACAACCCCAGGCCACCTAGAAAGAGAAAATCAATAAAAGCCATAATTACACTTAGAACGTAAAACGAAACCAACAAAACACAAATGGATATAAGGCAAAAGGAAGCAATCACAAACCTTACAGTCATAACCTTAAATATTAATGGATTTCCCCAATCAAAAGACATAGACTGGAGATCTGGTTAGGAAACAAATCCTTGAAATCTCTTCTACAAGACAACACATCTACCTTCAAGGACGGGGCACCACCTTAAAGTGAGGGATGGGAAAAAATATTTCCAACAAATGGTACCAAAAAGAAAGCAGGGTGCCTATTTAATTCTTCGGACCAAAATTGACTCAAAGTAAAAGAAATCAGAAGAGACAAAGAGGCCATTACATTGTTAGCAAAAGGACACAATTCACCCAGAAGATTTCACCAATTATTGAATATATATGCCCAAAATTCTGGTGCACCAAACTAGATTATTAAGACAATTCTCCAGGACCACAAGTCAGAACTAACCCAGTACACTCCATAGTAGGAGGATTTCCATATACCCAACTGAGCTTCTTGGATAGATCAACAGGACAAAAGATAAACAGACGAGACATCTGAACTGAACGATATGATAAACCAAATGGACCTCATAGACCTCTACCGGTAATATTCCACTCTATACCAGAGAATATCATCTTTCTACTCAGCCAGCCCCATGGAACAGTTCTCCAAAATCGACAACATCCTGGGACCAGAAGGAAACCTCCGCAAATACAAAAGCTTTGACTAATTTCATGCATTCTAATCAACACAGTGCAATAAAGCTTCAACATCAACACCAGGACAAGCCCCTCCTGCCTACAAGAAGAATGGAGCGACTAAACACACAACTCTTGACATAATGGAATGGGTCAAGGAAGAGCTAAAAGAATAAAGCATTCCTGGAAACGACTGACATGACAATACAAACACAACAAACATTAGGATACCCTTAAAAGCCGTCCTAAAGAGGGAAGTTTATACCCTGGGTGCTTACATTAGAAAAACAGAAAAAAGCAACAAGTGAATTATCTAACCACTACAGCTAAAAGCATTGGAGCCAAAAACAGATGAAACCTAAAATGCCAACAGACAGGAAGAAATACCAAAATCAGGCAGAAATCCATGAAATAGAAACAAAAAAACAATCAAAAAAATCAATTCAGCCAAAAGTTGGTTCTTTGAAAGAATAAACAAGAGATAGAAGACCTCTAGCCCTATTAACGAAAAGAAAGAGGGAACAACTCCACATCAATACAATCCATGATTGAAAAGGAAATATCACAACCGACCAAGGAAGAGATCCAGAAAATTCATATGGGAATAGTACAAGGAAACCTATATTCTACCAAGTTTGAAAACCAGAAGAACTGGATGAATATCTGAAATCCTGGGAATCCCAAAGCTCGAACCAAGAAGAATCAGCACGCTTAAACAGACACTAACATATGAAGAAATAGAGATGTAGTAAGAAGCCTCCAAACTAAAAAAAGCCTCAGCCAGACGGTTTTTCATGCAGAATTCTATAAAACACTTCAAAAAGACCTACAACCCTTACTACTGACAAACCTGTTTGAGAATGATTAAATCAGAGGGCAATTCTCCAACTTCCTTCTATGAAGCCAGCATCACTCTATTACAAAACCAGGCAAAGATTCAAAAAAAGGGATAGAATTATAGACCCATCTTCCCCATGAACACCGTGCCAAAATCTAAACACGGATACTGGCAAAATTGCATACAGAAAACCCCACATCGGAAGATCACCCTCATGACCAAGTTGGATTCATCCAGAGTGCAGGGATGATTCAACCTATAGAAAATCACTCAAACATCACTCAAACACACTAAACGGACTCAAAGGACATAAAACCACACCATCAATCTCAATTGATGCTGAAAAAGCCTTTGACCCAAAATCCAGCATCCTTCTATACTAAAGTCCTGAAGAATTGGATTGGCAGGGAGTAGTCCTCAGATGTAATCTAAAGCCCTATACAGGAAACAACAGTCAATACTCCTTATACTGGGGAATATGACAGAAACATTCCCGATTTCAATGGTAGGAATCAGCAAGGCTTGCCCCCTGTCACCACTCCTCTTCAATATACATGCTTGGAAACACTTGCCTACGAGTAATAAGGCAAGACAAGGTTTACAAGGCATACCTTAATTGGAAAAAGCGGAAGTACAGCTATCCCTTTTGCTGATGATATGATTGTTTACTTAAGGGATGCTCAAAAACTCCACCAGAAACTCCTAGAAACAATTAATAGGCCTCAGCAAATGTGGCAGGTTAAAATTAGCCTGAAAAAATCAATGGCCCTGTTTTACACCAACAACAAGCAACTGGAGAAAGAACACAAAGAGACCTTCCCACTCACGTAGCCTCAAAACCAATATAAATAATTAGGAAACAAACTAACCAAAGACCACCAAAAGATATCTACAACAACAATTTAAACCTTTAAAGAAAAAATTGAAGAAGGAGAGACATCAGGAAGATGGAAAAAACCTCCCATGCTCATGGATGGGAAAATTAACACTTGTAAAAAAAAAATTCCATTACAAACTCTTGTATATGATTTAACGCAATCCCATCAACAAGGAGTTTCTTCACAGGCTTGGAAAACAAAAGTTCTTAAAATTCATTTGGAAAAAAAAAAGCCCCGAATAGCCAAAAACACCCCTGAGTAGAAACGGCTACACAGGTGGGGATCTCTCTACCAGACTTCAAATGTACTACAGGGCTATAGTCATTAAAAAACAGCCTGGTACTGGACAAAACAGACCGTTGACCAATGCGAACAAAACCGAAGATCCAAATACTGAGCACAACAATTTCATGCATCTTATTTTGGACAAGGGGCCAAGAAGCCACACGGAGAAAAAAACCAGCATCTTCCTCAGAGGTGTTGTCAAAATACTAGATCACCACTTATAGAAGAATGCAAATTAACACACCTACTCTCGCCCTGTACCAAAGTAACTCTCAGATGGATCAAAGACTCAACGTGACTGAAACCCCAAACTCTGAAGGTGATAGAAGAAAAGTTGGCAGCGACTACAAGACATAGGCGTACGGAAAAGACTTTCCTTAATCAGACAGCAGCTGCAACAAAATTAAGGCCGACAATTGACAATGGGACCCTCATTAAACTCAAAACGCTTTGTAACATCAAAGAAACACACTAAGGAAGTTGAAGAGAAATAATCCCACAGAGTCAGGAGGAAACCTTCTCATGCAGATACTCTGACAAAAGCATGATTTCAGAATATATAAATACTCAAAACACAAAGAAAAAGAAAACAATGACCCACTCCCATAGATGGAGCAAAGAAGTTGAACAGAGACTGTCACAAGTGAGGAATTAGTAGAGATGCGGAGAGAAACACCGTACGAAGTTGACAACATCCTATCATTAAGGAAATGCAAATCAAAACCACTTTTACGACTATCATCTCACTCCAATAAAGGACTTGCTGGATCAAGAACAAACAAATGTACAAAGTGCTGGAGAGGTTGTGGGGAATAAAGGGGCAGAACACTCATCCACTGTTCGGTGGCGAATGTAAACTCCTACCAGCCACTATGGGAAAGCAGTGTGGAAGAACCCTGTGGAGACTTGGAAGAACTTGCCACCTGAACCCAGCCATTACCACTCCTGGGCATGTCCCTCAAGACTCACCCCCAACCACACAGATACATGCAGGCCCTGTTATTTCAGCTCTCTTCACAATAAGCAAGGAGCTGGACCGACCTAAATCCCCTCAAATGACGAGTGATAGAGAAAAATGTGGTACATCTACACAATGGAGTTTATGCAGCCGCGCAGTAAGAAAGATGACATCACGAGGCAGGAAAATGGCTGGAAGCTAGGGGACATCATGTTGAGTGAAGTAACACAGTCTAGAAAAACAAACGACAATGGTATCCCTCATCTGTGGATGCTAGTTACCTAGTTGTAAGTATTTCTTGTGTAGGGCCCCCTGAGCTTTTGTCCAAAGCAGTTGGGCGTAATGCATATTGGAAACAACAACAACAACAACAACAACAACAGAAATGACTGCATCAAAGAACTGACTGAAACAGTGAATTTCTGCTCAAAACAGTCAACTTCCTCATGGAGAATATTGAGAAAGACTGAGAAAGAGATGAAAAGCATGTTTGGCAGAATGTATGAGCTCTGGCGGGGTTGGGGAATGGGCGGGAACACGGGTCTAGATTTGTTAAAAAAATAAAAATAAATTTAAAAATTTTTTTTCAATGCCGAAGTTTACTGTTTCAGTCAGTTCTTTCACCCAGTCTTTTTTTTTATTGTTCCTTCCAATTTGTATCACTTCAAAACATGCATATATACACATCACACACATACCAAAATTATGACATCTGAAAATAAACTATTGTATAATTCCAAAACATGTTTAGGGATTCACATTTGACAGTAGGGTTGTGTGCAGGTAAGGAAAATATATTACTTTACATTCCTACATTACATAGCAAGTTGGTGAGTAACATCAGGTATTATATTTACTAAAAAAGAAAGAAGAAAGCAAGAAAAAGTAAAAGAAAAAAGAAAGAAAGAAAAGAAAGAAGAAAAAATTATTCAGTTTGCCTTACAAATAGGGATTTGGTGCTAGCATCCACAAATGAGAGACACTATATGTCACTTGTTTTTCTGGGACTGTGTTACTTCACTTAGTATAATGGCTTCTACTTCCATCCATTTATCTGCAAAGTTCATGATATCATCTTTCTTTACGGATGCATAAAATTCCATGTGTAGATGTACCACATTTTCTTTATCCACTCATCAGTTGAGGGACACTTGGGTTGCCTCCAGCTCTTTGCTATTGTGAAGAAAGCTGCAATAAACATAGATGTGCATGTATCTCTGTGGTAGGATGAGACTTGGGGGTATATGCCCAGGAGTGGTATGACTGGGTCTTTTATAATTACCTGAATAGTTGCTTTTACTGGAACTCTGTTTTCTTGTATATATGTCAATTCCTTTCAGTCTAAAGAACTTTTAGCTCTTATAAAGCTGGTTTGTTATCACATCCTTTCCATTTGGGGGTAACTGGAAGGTCCATTTCTCATTTCTGAGTGATCATTTTCCTAGATGTGAAAATTTAGGTCAATGGTGTTTTTCTTCTCAAAGAAGTTCTTATGGGATGTATGTTACTTATCAAGGGAGAAGTCTGTTATAAAAGACCAGCCTGGGCCCTGAATCACTCTGCATTTACCATATGATATCTCCATGGGTCATATGTTTCCAACTTGATACCCTCTCCCTGTCATGAAGTTATGAAGCCGCTGGGCCCCTACCAAAATAGCATCATGCTGTTTGGACTTTCAGTCTCTACAATAAGATCTAAATAAACCACTTTTCTTTATATAAAAAATAATTTCTACCTGTTGTTGATAGTCTTTATGAAAAATTCTTACTGCATTTTTATTTTAATTCACTGTGTGTGGGTGTGAGTGTATAGTTGCAACTGTGCATGCATGTGGAAGCCAGAGATCAACCTTAAGTATTGTTCCTCAGGTGCTGGCTACCTTGTTTTCTGAGACAAGTTCTCTCAATGGCCTGGGACTTTCTAATAGGCTCATCTGGCCAGCTAGTGAGCTCCAGGAGTCCCCGCCTCCATGTCCCTGGGCTGGGATTGCAATGCACCACCACACCCGGCTTCTTTTTTTTTTCTAACGTGGGCTCTGGAGATAAAATGCTGGTCCTCATGCCTGAACAGCAAACACTTTACAAACTGAGCTATCTCTCCCCAGCCTTGTTTTAATTTTTAAAACATGGTTTCCTTTAGTTCTCTTAAAATATTTATAATAACTTCTTTGAAGTTTTTGTCTACTAAGCTTAATACCATTGGACCCCTAAAAGCAATTCCATTGCCTGCTTTCTCTCCAAGTTTATGATGGTCAAGTTCCATCTAGTAGTCCTGCCTTGGTTGTTCTTTTTAAGGTTTATTTTTAATTATGTGTGTATGTGCACATGAGTGCAAGTGCTTTCAGAGGCCAGAAGAGAATGCTAGATTCCCTGGAGTTGGCATTAGAGGTTTTAAGCTGCCTGATGTATGTGCTGGGAACCAAACAGGTCCTCTGGAAAAGCAGTTCATACCCTCAACCAAGGAACCAGCTCTCCAGCACCCCTGATTGTCTTTAATGCATCTTAACAGTCATTAGTTTTTAGGACTTAAATTGAATATAATATATTTAGAGTATGTCAGAGACTACTTTTTCACTTCCCCTTTAAAAATGTTGTGTTTGCTGTCTGCTGCCAGTCTTGGACCCCGGCAGGCTCCAGNTTTTTTTTTTTTTTTTGGTCTTTTCCAGACAAAGATCCTCCTGCCTCTGCCTCCCAAGTGCTAGGAATAAAGGCATGCACCACTATGCCCAGCCACATCTTTCAATAATAATACTAAATATCAATAACCTCAATTCCCCTGTCAAAAGACACAGACCAGTGGAATGGATCAAGTCAAAAGACACAGGCCAGTGGAATGGGTCAAGAAAGAAAACCCATCTTTTGTCTTCAACAAACTCCTCATCTCGCTTTCAAGGATAGATACTACCTTATGGTGAAAGGATGGAAAAATATTCTAAGCAAATGACTCTAAGAAGGAAACAGGTGTTGCAATCCTAATATCTGACAAAATGAACTTCAGATTAAAACTACTCAGAAGAGTAAAGAGAGTTACTTCATTCTTTTTTATTTTATTTATTTTTTAATGTCTATGAATGTACTGTCTGCATGTAGGTTTGTGCACCCATGCCGTGCAATGCCGTGGAGGTCAGAAGAGGGTGTCGGATTCCCTTGGAACTGGAGTGAAAGACGGTTCTCAGCTGCCATGTGGATGCTGGGGATCGAACCCTGGTCCTCTGCAAGAGCAGTCAGCACTCTTAATAGCTAGGCCATCTCTCCAGCCCCAAGAGTTACTTCATTCTAATCAAAAGAATTTATCAAGAAGGCATCATAATCATGAACATATGTACATCAAACTTTGGAGCATGGACATTTATAAAAAACAGTACTCCAGGAGTATAAAACACATACTAATTTAGTAATAGTAGGTGACTTTAATACCCCACTATCTCCAATAAACAGGTCAGCTGGACAAAGAATAAACATCTAAATTAAATGACATCTTACATGAAATGGACCTACCAGGCTTCTACAAAATATTCCACAAAGCACCAAAGAATATACTTTCTACTCAGCAGCCCATGCAAGCTTTTCTAAAATTGGCCATATTCTGGGACACAAAACAAATCTCAACAAATACAAAAAATTTAAATAATTCCATGCATTCTATCAGACCACTGTTCAATAAAGCTTATAACCTGCAGGAAAAGAAGCTCTACTAACTACATGAACTCATGGAGATTAAACAACACACTTCTGAATGATGAATGGGTCAAAGAAGAAATTAAGAAAGAAAGAAAAGTATTCCTGGAACTAAATAAAAATGAGACTGCAACACAACAAAAACTCTGGGACACCTTAAAAATAGCCCCGAGAGGGAAGTTTATAGCTTTTAGTGCCTACATTTAAAAAAAATCAGAACGAGCACATGTGACTTAACAGCACAACTGAAGACTCTGGAAAGGCAAGAATAAATGAACCCCAAACCTAGTAGATGAGAAGAAATAACAAAAATCAGAGCAGCAATTAATAAACTAGAAAAAAAGAAAATAATACAAAAAAAATCAATGAATGTAAGAGCTGCTTTTTTTTGAAAGGTTAAACAAGATAGACTGACTCTTAGCATAGTTAACTAAATTAAAGAAAGAGCAAATCCAAATCAACAAAATCAGAGATGAAAGGGGAAATATCCCAGCACCAAAAATGTCCAGAACATTGTAAGGGAATACGTTTTAAAAATCTGTGCTAGCACTTGGGAGGCAGAAGCAGGAGGATCTTTGTGAGTTCAAGGACAGCCTGGTCTACAAAGTGAGTTCCAGGACAGCTGGGACTGCAGGGAGACCCTGTCTCAAAAAGACAAAAAAAAGATCTGCGCTCCATCAAATTAAAAAATTTAAACAGAAATACAAAACCTCCCAACTAAAAAAAATCCCAGGCCCAGAAGGATTCACAGCAGAATTCTACCAGACATTCAAAGATCTACAACCAATACTGTTTAAATTATTCAAAAGGATAGAAACAGAGGGAGAACTCCCAAACTCCTTCAATGAAGCCAGTATCACTCTAATTTCAAAACCAGGAGCGATATAACCAAAAGACCAAACTATAGGTCCATATCCTTAATGAACATAGATGCAAAGATATTCAACAAAATACTCAAAAACCACATACCAACACACATCAAAAACATCATCCACCATGATCAAGTTGGCTTTATTCCAGAGATACAGGGATGGTTCAATACACATAAGTCAATAAATGTAATAAAACATATGGACCTAAAAAACTTAAGGTCTTCTCAATAGATGCAGAAAAGGCCTTTGACAAAATCCACACACATTCATGTTAAAAGTCCTAAAAGGAATTGGTCTGGAGGGAACATATCTCAACATTAAAGCTATATACAACACACCCATAGCCAACATCATTCTAAAATGGAAAAATGGAAGAATTTTCATTAAAATCAGGAACCTGACAGGGCTGTCCACTATTTCCAGTCTTTTTCAATATAATGAAACTCTTGCAAGGGCAATAAATCAAGTGAAGGAAATTAAAGGAGTGCTAAATGGAAAAGAAGAGGTCAAGTTATCTCTATTTGTAGATTATATAAATGTATTAGTCACTTTTCTGTTGCTGTGATAAAACACGATGACCAAGGGAACTTATAAAAGGAGGAGTTTATTTGAGCTTATGATTGACAGTTCCAGGGAATCAAAGTCCATTGTGGCAGGAAGCATGGTGGCCAGGGCTGGAGCAGCAAACCGAGGGTCACATCTCGCAATCAGCAAAGGAAGCAGAGAGAGAGAGAGACTGGAGACCACAAGGCTTGTTAGGCTCACCAAGCCTGCCCCCAATAACATACTTCCTCCAGCACAGCCACACCTTCTAAGACCTCCAAGAACAGTGCCACCAACTGGAGACAAAATGTCTGAATACTTAAAGCCTATGGGGGGGACACTCTCATTCAAACCACCACATTCCACTCCCTGGCCCCCATAGGCTCCTGACCATATAAAATGCATTTAGTCCAACCTTAAAAGTCCCCATAGTCTTTATCAGTCTCAATTCTATTCAAAAGTCTATTGTCCAAAATCTCTTCTGAGACACAGACCAATCTCTTAACTGTAAGCTCCTGTAAAATCAAAAGGCAAATTACATACTCCCAACATACAGTGGAACTGAACACACATTCCCATTCCAAAAGAGAGGAATAGAGGCATAGTGAGGAAATACTGGACCAAAACAAGATAGAAAACCAGCAGGGCAAACACCAAGTCCAGTAGCTCCATGTACAACTTCTAGGACTTAACTTCCAAAGGGCTTAGATGGCTCAGCTCTTCCAGCTTTGCTTGCAACATACATCTCTTTCTTAGGCTGGTACCACTCCCTGTATGCAGCTCTCCTTAGCAAAATACTTCACGGCTCTGGCATCTCGAATGTCTTCTTTGGGGTCTCTGCTGCCAACCAGGCTTCACATTCACAGCTTCAGCAATGGCCCTATCAGGGCCTTCTTTATGCAGGGACGCCCCTGCTGTCTCTGCCTGGCCTCTGTGCTCTCTGAAACTGTGGAGGAAGAACTCATGACCCTTCACTCTTGCAACTTCATTCCTCTAAAGCCAGCAGCATGTGAATGAAATTGCGAGTTTGGCTGAAGTTCGGGATGGAATCTCTCTCCTACTTTAACCACACTTGCAAATTTTCTCTGCCCTGGGACTTGGAGTAGAAAACCACTTTAGTAATTTTCCTTTCAAAAATTGAGGGCTTAGCTGGGTGTGGTCTTGCCCTGAAGGTACTGATTCTGTTGTTTACTTGTAAATCTCCAGGCCTCTCCTTAATCACTTTAATCTCACTTTCCCATTGTTTACTATGTAAATATCTAGGCCTCTCCTGAATCACTTTAAGTCTCCTTATTAAAAGGAACCTCTCCTTCACAAGCTTGCCCCACCTTTAATCTTCCTAGTGCAGTTTTCAGATCCAAACTGTACATTCTGCATTTCTTTCTGCCCCATCTGCTCTTCTTCACTGTAGATCTGCACAATATTCACCATCAATAGCCACACCACCATTTCTACATTAGACTGTCTTGAAATATCCTCTGCCAAAGACATTAGTCCATTGCTTTTCAACTTAGCATCAGGCAAGCATTTGGGCTGTGGGCAAACTGCTACCAGACTCTTTATCAAACTATCCCAGTTGCTGCTTAAGTCTTTATTTTCCTCTGGAACTACATTTTTCAGAAATGCTTTCTTCCAGGCTTCTACTAGAATGGCCCCTTAAGCTCTGCATACAGTAGTCAACAGCTTTTCTAGTCCAAAGTTCCAAAGTCTTCCACATTTCTCCAAACATCCATATGTTCAGGTTCTTCACAGCCAACAGCCCACTCTCTGGTACCAAATAACTGTATTAGTCACTTTTCTGTTGCTGCGATAAAACCACCATGAGCAAGGGAACTTATAAAAGGAAGAGTTTATTTGAGCTTATGATTGATGGTTCCAGGGAATCAGAGTCCATTGTGGTGGGGAAGCATGGTGGCCGGGGCTGGAGCAGCAAGCTGAGGGTCACATCTTGCAATGAGCACAGGGAGCAGAGAGAGTGACTGGAGAACACAAGGCTTGTTAAACTCACTAAGCCTGCCCCCAGTAACGTACTTCCTCCAGTACGGCCACGCCTTCTAAGACCTCCAAGAACAGTGCCACCAACTGGAGACAAAATGCCTGAATACTTAAAGCCTATGGGGGGACACTCTCATTCAAACCACCACAATGATATTATATATAAGATATCAAAAAATTCCACTAGAAACTATTAGAAATGATTAATACAGTAAAGTATCAGGTTACAGAATCAACTTGCAAAAATCTAGCTTTTTTGTAGCTTTTCTATATACAAATAATAATCAGAAAAAGAATTCAAGGAAACCCTCCCATTGACAGTCACCTCCAAAAAAATAAAATATTTAGGAATAAACCTAACCAAAGACATTAAAGATCTCTTCAATGAAAATTTCAAATGTTTAAAGAAAGAGATAGAGGAAGATACTAGAAGATGGAAAGACCTACCATGTGCATGAATTAGTAGAATCAATATTGTGAAAAATGACCACTTTACCAAAAGTAATCTAGAGATTTAGTGCAATGCCAATCAAAATACAATATTCCTCACAGTGCTAGAAAAAAAATCATCCTAAAATTCATATGGAATCACAAAAGACCCTGGATAGCCAAAACAATCTTGGGCAAAAAGATCTGGGGGGATCACCATACCAGATCTCAGATTATATTACAGAACTACAGTTGTAAAATCCACATGGTATTGGCACAAAAAATAGACATGTAGATCAATGGAATACAATAGAAGACCCAAATATGAGTACGTGCAATTTCAGCCACTTTATATTTAACAAAGAAGCCAAGAACACATAATGGGAGAAAGACAGCATCTTCAATAAATGGCACTGGCAAAACTGGATCTTCACCTATAGAAGAATGAAATTGGACCCTTGTCTTTCACTGTGCACAAAAGCCAACTCCAAATGGATCAAATAAATCAATATAAAACCTGAAACTCTAGAAGAAAACATAAGTAGTGCCCTCCAAGTTATAGGCATAGGAAAGAACTTTCTAAATTGGACATCAGCTGCTCAGGCATTAAGGCCAACAATAAGTGGGACCTCATTAAACTACAAAGCTTCTCTACAGCAAAAGAAACAACCAAGGAAGGGAAGAGGAAACCCACTGAGTGGGAGAAAATCTTTACTATCAAGAATATACAAAGAACTAACCCCCCCAAAAGAAATAAAGGACCCAGTAAAAAGATGGGCTATAGGGAAGAAAAGAGAGTTCTCAAATGAAGAAATAAAAATGGCTAAGAAACACCTTTAAAACTGCTCAACATCCTTAGTAATTAGAGAAAATACATATAAAAACTACTTTTTTAATATAATACTTTTATTGATGTTTTGTGTATTTCACACATCATTTTTCAGTTCAATTTAGAAATATTCCCCTTTCCCTTCCCCCCACCCCAGATCATGCATTATGCCATAACTGTCCTGCATCTTTCTCTGAGTCTTGTTTTTATGCTTAGGAATTCACATTTTCCTCCTTTAATTTTATAATACTCTAAAATATGAATACATACCTTCCACTCATATACAGTAATTACAGAGTCTGAAAATAAGTGGTGGGTCAATTCTAGAGCCCATTAAGAGATTTACATTATAACAACACAGTTGCTTTCAGATAAAAAGAAATAAAATAATAATGTTGTTCAGCTTGCTTTTCAACTGGGGATTTGGTGTTAGCATCCATAAATGAGGGAAACCATTTGCTGTTTGTTTTTCTGGGACTGTGTTACTTCACTTAGCACAATGGCTTCTAGTTCCATCCATTTACCTGCAAAGTTCATGATATCATCTTTCTTTACCGATGCATAAAATTCCATTGTGTAGATGTACCACATTTTTGTCATCCAATCATCTGTTGAGGGGTATTTGGGTTGTTTCCAGCTCTTCACTATTGTGAGGAGAGCTGCAATAAACATGGATGTGCATGTATATCTGCAGTAAGATGAGTCTTATGGGTATATATCCAGAAGTGGTATGGCTGGGTCAGGTGATGGGCTCATTTTGAGTCTTTTTAAATTTTATTTATTTTTTATGTGTATGAATGTACTGTCTGCATGTAGGTTTGTGCACCTGTGTCATGCAATGCCATGGAGGTCAGAAGAGGGTGTTGGATTCCCCTGGAACTGGAGTTAAAGACGGTTCTCAGCCACCATATGGGTGCTGGGAATCAAACCTAGGTCCTCTGCAAGAGCAGTTGGCACTCTTAACCGCTAGGCCATCTCTCCAGCCCCCATTTTGAGTCTTTTAAGGGTTCCCTTTCTGCTTTCCATAATGGCTGTACAAGTTTACATTCCCACCAGCAGTGGATGAGTGTTCCTCTTTCCCCACAACCTCTCCAGCATCTGGTGTCTTTTGTTTTCTTGATCTTAGCCAGTCTTATTAGAGTGAGATGATATCTGAGAGCAATTTTAATTTGCATTTCCTTAATTATTAATGATAGTGAACACTTTTTGATATTTTTTTTCAGCCATCTTTACTTCCTCACCTGTGAAATCTGTGTTCAGCTCTTTACTCCATCTTTTGAGTGAGTCATTTGTTTTCTTACTTCTTTGCTTCTTTGTGCAGTCTATATATTCTGGATGTTAATGCTCTGTCAGATGTATCACTGGTGAAAATTTCCTCCCACTCTGTGGGTTTTCTCTTCACTTCCCTGATTGTTTCTTTTGCTGTACAGAAGCTTTTGAGTTTGATGAGGTCCCATTTGTTAACTGTTGACCTTATTTATTGACCTTCTAAATCAGCTGCTGTCTGATTTAGAAAGTCTTTTCCTACGCCTATGTCTTGTAGGTTGTTGCCAACTTTTTCTTCTATCACCTTCAGGGTTTGAGGTTTCATGTTGAGATCTTTGATCCATTTGGAGTTGATTTTGTGGTGCATGCCTTTAATCCTAGCACTTGGGAGGCAGAGGCAGGCCAATCTCTGTGAGTTCAAGGCCAGCCTGGTCTACCAAGCAAGTCCCAGGACAGCCAGAGTTCTAGGGAGACCCTGTCTCAAAAAGACATAAAATAAAATAAAATATAAAAACTACTTTTAAGATTCCATTTTACCCTAGTCAGACTGGCTAAGATCAAGAGAATAAACAACTCCAAATGATGACAAGGATGTGGAGAAAGGGGAAAGCTCATTCACTGCTGGTGGGAATGCACCTCATGCAACTACTATGGAAAAAAGTGTGCAGAACTCTCAAAAAACTAAATAAAAAATGAATCTACTATATGATCCAGTTATAGCACTCCTTGTCCAATACCCAAAGGACTCATCAAACTGTAAGGACACCTGTACATCCATGTTTGTTGCTGCTCTCTTCACAGTAGCTAAGACACAGAAACAACCCAAATGTCCCACGACTGAGGACTGGATAATGAAAATGTGGTAAGTTTACACAATAGAGTTCTACTCAGCAGTAAAAAAGATGAAAGTATGAAATTTGCAGGTAATTAGGAACTAGAGAGTATTTACTGAGTGAAATTACACAAGTGCAGAAGACCAAGTGACATATGTTCTCCCTTTTTTGAGCACCAACCCCTTCTATGTGAGTATATATCCTGATGTAACACCAGGAGCTGAAAAAATGGAAAGGAAACATGGAGGTAAAGGGAAAGAAGGAATCCAAAAGAAGGGCATAGTAGGGAACAGATGTTACCAGCGGGTAGGTGGGGAAATTGGGAGAGTTGGCTGGGAAGAGAGAAGAGTGGTCCAGGAGACTCCCAAAGTAACACAGGCTATTGCCAAAGCTCTTGGTTCTCTCCCAGAACTAATAGATGAGACCCTTCTGCTGAAGACAGGCCAGACTTCAGACACAGGACTTAGAGCAATGGAGCAGGCACTGACCTAGAAACCTTCTACCTGAGGTTTATCTCTTATAAACCCAGATGATAATATGCAAACTGCTAAGGGAAAACTTCAATGAATGATCCAACCGAGACCCAAAGACTAATAACAGTGACAATTGGCATAGCAAGCTGCCCCTATTGGTGCAGTGGTGGGGTAGTCTGGGGGGTAATCAACAGATACCTAATTAGCCTTAAAGCCCCTCTCAATGGGAATGAACAGATGGGCAGCACTGTAATTGTAGCCAAATAGACATAGCTGCAGAAGACATAGATTCTAGAGAAAACCCTGGCTCTGTTATATCTCTAGACAAATGGTATTTCTTACCATATGCTAAAGATAAATCTTTATATTTACAGACAAGCATACTGTGTAGTACTCATCCTTAAGTTTCTTTTTGCAGCAAATGCAGGCTACTGCATAGTTCCACAACTGGTTAGACATAGAAAATATATGTCTTCGAGATGCCCAGTCCTGGATGACATATCTACATTTGAACCTCTGCACCTAAAGCTCATGGAATGTAGCAGAGTGAGGGCTAGAGAGAAAATGTATGCATCCCTTAACCCTCACCAGTGAGGCTTCCTTATATAACAGAGTGTGATGCACACAGAAGGCCACAACTGGCCAGGTTTTAGAGCATAAGAGACTGCAGAGTCTGTGTCCCTGAGTAGGGTCTTCTGTATTGAACCTCACCCACCCATGGCTCAGGGACCAGTTCAAAAGAGGGGGTGGAAATATTGTAAGGGCCAGGGCTGGTTCATAAGTACAGGGGAGCAGAAGATTTCAGGCCACTTGGAGCTTGCACATGTGAACTTTGGGCAATGGTGGTTTCGAGCATGGACCCAGACCAATTCAATTAAATAAGGATCCAGGGTGAAGGAGAGAAATGGGTGGCAGGCTAGCCTTAAACTGAGAAATATTGAAGACTTATTGCTACTGGATGAGGGAGAGTATGCCTTATGTATGATCTCTAGATGGGCTGACTAGATTGCAGTGGATGAATTTTCACCTAAGACCATCTAGGTGCAAATGCTTGACTGGATAGGTCTTACATGTACAGCAGAATACACATGGTCTGGTGAGAGTTTGGAGGGGCATGGGGAGGGGGTCTAAACTTTATTGAGAACTGTGCTGTGAAACTACAAAAGCTTAATACTTGGGGCTGGAGAGATAGCCTAGCAGTTAAGAGCACCGACTGCTCTTGCAGAGGACCTGGATTTGATCCCCAGCACCCACATGGCGGCTGAGAACCGTCTGTAACTCCAATTCCAGGAGAACTCCAGTTCCAGGGGAATCCGAGACCCTCTTCTGACCTCCGCGGCATTGCAGGACACGGGTGCACAAACCTACATGCAGACAGTA
>VZQC01011429.1:2277559-2337860 GCA_009823505.1 Rhizomys pruinosus | reverse complement strand
AGTCTTACATTTTTTGTGTCTATACTTCCATTTTTTTATATTAAATCCACACTTTAGTAAAATAAAGACAGAGTCTCAGATAGTTGAACAAAAACAAAAAGATATTATATAGATATATATATATATATATATATATATATATATATATTCTGGTATTCACTGGTCATTATTTAATGTTTATTTTGACTTGGGAGGTAATACTAACTATATGTATAATAATATCGAACTGGTATCTATCAAGGAAGACAAATATGCCATTGTTCTGGTTAGCGTTCTGTTGCTATGATAAAACACTGACCAAAACCAACTTGGGAGAAGAAATGGTTTGCTTTAACTTATACCTCACAGTCCATCAACCAGGGATGTGAAGGCAGGAACCCAAGGCAAGAACTTGAAGCAGAGACCTTAGAGGAAGCTATTCATTGGCTTGCTACCCCTGGCTTGCTCAGCTACCTTTTTATGCAGCCCAGGCCCACCTTTCCAGGATGGCACTGCTCACCAAAGGCTAGGTCCCCCTACATCAATTAGAAATCAAGAAAATGCCCCATAGATGTGCCCACTGTCCAGTCTGATATGGAGGGAATTCCTCGGCTGAGGTTCCTTCACTCCAGGGGAATGCTAGTTTGTGTCATACTGACAAAAACTAACCCACAAGATCATGTTTTAAGATTTAAAAGAAAAAAGTCCATTTTCTGTTTGCTACTTATATGTGTTCTGTTGAGTTCAATTTAAACCAGTTTTACCTTAGAAGGAGACAGATTTTACAGTAATTATTAATGCATCTGCATCATCTCCTAGGCTATGGCATTTGATATAACAAAGATGCCAATTTGCGGATATTCTGAGATGGAAGACGTGTGGACTTTTCAATGTGCTAGAACTCCCTTCTGTTTTCTGAGCTGACTTAACAGGCTGAGGAATCTCAGAGATGAATATTAAAGGGTCAATTTAATGGTGTTTCCATCAACATCAGGACAATTGGGAATAAGCCTAGCTCAAGGGCAACTAATTAACTCCCTCTATGCATGCCTGTGATTCAGGACAACAGTGTCTAGATAAGCAGACATGTAACCTAGAGGCTTACATCTGATGAGAGGAGTGGAAAGAATCAGAAGCTTATCTCACAGTTGTTTCTGACTTTATTTTCAAAGACAAATATTTTATCTGCCTTTAAAAATAAGTTTAAAGTAGCATTTACTGTCATACAGAATAGATCTTCCTGGTTTCCTTTTACTGGGTTGTTCCCCGCCCTTTCCATAGAGATGTTCAGTAAACATTTGTTGAGTGAACAACCGAGTGAAACTTTACATTTACCACAGTGAAAGATTTTCCTCAACACTTAACCTATAACTCTAAGGAATCATGGAAGGATATATCTGTGCAGCTAGTCCAATATATTTCTTGACTTCTACCAAGTGCTGGCAAACTACCTGCTGGCAGCACAGACTGCTCTACTGGGGGAGGCCTGCAGTTGCATTTACACTATGCCACTTCTGCCCATATTCTAAAATTTCCTAAGTGCAAGTTTCCTTTGAAAACAAAACATTTAATAAACCAAGGCCCTGATTTATTTAATCAATTATTCAGAAAAAATTAAAAAAGCAGTAGATCTTCACAGATAAAAGGAAAGGATGAGTTGAAGGAGGTGGTCCTAGCACAAAAACAACTCAAGAACACTTCCCAAGAAGCTGAGAATTCTGTCAAAGGCAAGTTAACTTGTAATGAAACCCTGATCTAACAGACTTCAGTAAATACTGAGTGAACAGTTCAGATTGGGTTTTATAGTCACTAATACATGGACTTGAGGACATCTATTGGAGGAAAGCCATATATAACACCTTTAAAATACCCTTTAATAACTGCACAGACACAGAGAGAAAGAATGACAGGGAGAGATGGAGACAGAGAGACAGACACAAAGAGACTTCAAATAACCCAGAACACTCAGTTGCCCTTTACAAGGTCGGTTCAGTGTTGGAAAAATTCTAAACTATATTTGTGCTTACAGCATTATGCTTGCTCTAGCACAGGAAGAAAACAAGTCTGCACCTTGACTGAACAATAATTATTGCTATAACTGAGTACATTTTAACACTGCAGCCCTCCTTATGGTATCTTTCAAATCCTGCTTATCCACAAGCCTCAATTTTCTATGAAGTTAGATGAGAAAGAGAGAGAGAGAGAGGGAGAGAGAGAGGATTTTCAGAAACTACATCAAAAGAGAATGGCTTCAAGTTTTCAGCCCATGCCCATCAAGCAGGTTATTAGCCTTTGGAGGTTTGGAAAGAAACACCTTCCCTTCACTGGAACAAGTAAGTAACTGTGTGAAGCTATACAATAGCATATTCCTTCATAGCAATGAATGGCAGGTTTTTAGAGGCTAATTCTTAATGAAAAAGAATGACTAGGAATCATCCATTTGAGTTTCCATAGCATCAAAACCAGACAGGGGGGCTGGAGAGATGGCCTAGCGGTTAAGAGTGCCAACCGCTCTTACAGAGGACCCGGGTTCGATCCCCAGCACCCACATGGCGGCCGAGAGCCGTCTGAAACTGCAATTCCAGGAGAACTCCAGTTCCAGGGGAATCCGAGACCCTCTTCTGACCTCCACGGCATTGCACGACATGGGTGCACAAACCTGCATGCAGACAGTACATTGATACACATACCGAAATAAATAAAATTTAAAAAAAAATTAAAAAAAAAAAAAAAACCAGACAGGGCCGACTGTTGTCCCCCTGGCTGCTTCTCTGTACGGTCTGTTCTCTTCGTGTGCTGTGTTCAATGTTTAAAAGCTCTCTGGGGTAAAACAAAGCAGACATCTCTGGTTCTCCAATGGGGAGCAAAAGCTTTTCTTTCTCTGGTAAACAGTCTCTTTGTGGCCATGAACTCATAGGATCATAGGCCTGATATCTGATATTTCAGATACATTGAGAAATCAGGGCAGAAAAAACATCACTTGCTGTGATGGGTATGGGGAGAGAAGTATTTGACTCTAATTTTCTTGAATATTTGAAATGTATAATAAAAATAGAGTCTTAGCAATACACCATAGAATGCATCTTTATTACAATGCATTCTAACCATGCAATACTAATGTTTTATATACTCAATACATTATGAGAATAAATAACCATAATCTGGGGCAGTGGTTAAGAGCACCAGGTGCTCCTGCAGAGGACCCAGGTTCCATTTCCAGTACCCACATGGTGGCTAACAACTGTCCATAACTACAGTTTCAGGGGATCCCATGCCCTCTTCTGGCCTCCACAGGCACTACACACATGAGGTACACTTAATTACACTCAGGCAAAACACTCATACACAATACGATAAGCATAATTTGAGTAAAAATATGGACAACATCAAATTTTAATAGTTTCCTTTGGCCCCAGTAACAGTCACTGTTCCTATCTCCTGCAAATAACCAGTGTCTTGATGTCTAAAACTAGTTTTGTTCACACAGAGCTTTTAATTAGTGAATTACGTTGCTTCCTTTTTCACTCAAATGTTTTATTTATGAGACTTGCCCAGGTTGATGAATGTAACTATAGCTTCAGTTTGTCCATTTCCATCGTACAGGTATGGCATACTTATCCATTCTACTGATAATGGAAGCCTCAGGTGTTTCCTAGTTTGGACTCTTAAGAACAAAGTTCTTGGAGCTGGAGAAATGGCTCAGTGGTTAAAAGCACTTCCTGCTCTTCCAGAGGTCCCAAGTTGAGTCCCTAGTGCCCGTTGGGTAGATCACAACTGCTTATAACTCCAGCTTCAGTGAATCTGATGTCCTCTTCTGGTCTCTACAGGCACCCTCAACACTTGTGACACATGCAGACAAATGCAAACAACAACAATGACAATAATAATAAACCTTCAAAAATAATGCTTCTGTAAACATTCAATATATATGCCAGAGTGTGCATATGCTTCCCTCAGTAGATAGTCTATACTGTTTTCTGAAGTAACTACTAATTTGCACACTCACCAGCTGTACAGCAGTTTTTCTCAGTCACAAACTTGGAACTGTCCATTGTTTTTATTTCTGCCATTTCAGGGAATGTGAAATAATATTTGCTGTTTTATAATTTGCATTTTCCTAGTGACTTATGAGACTGAGCACATTTTAGATGCTTATTTCCAAGTTGGAAATTCTGATTCAAGACGTTCTCCAATCTTCTTTTGCATTTTCTGTCTTCAAGTTATAATTCTTTAAATACTCTTAAGTACCAGCCATTGGTAATAATAATATATTTTGGAAAGAGCTGTGGTTTCTGTTTTCATTCAGTGATACATTTTAAAGACCAAAAGCTTTTAATTTTAGTAAGATTTTGTATTGATAATTTCCTTTATAGACATACTTTTTTTCTGTTCTAAGCAATCTTTAAGGTCATAATTATGTCTCATATTATTTCTATGAACCTTTCTATTTCTTTTTAAATATTTTATTTATTTTATGTGTATGAGTTTATTACCCACATCTATGTCAGTGTACCCGTGTAATGCAATGCCTGGTGAGGTCTCAAGAAGGTGTTGGATCCCCTGGAACTGGAGTTACAGACAGTTGTTAGCCATCATGTGGGTACTGGAAGTCAAACGCAGGTCCTTTACAAGAACAGCCAGTACTCTCAACTGCAGAGCCAACTCTCTAGTCCCTGTTTCTATGAGGCAAATATCTCATTATTTTAATTTTTGAATTGGTACAATCAAGTCTTTCTGTCTTCTGTAGCACATGTCCTCTCCTCTCGTGGTCTGTTCTTATTCTTTTTGTTTTGTTTTGTTTTTTTGAGATAGGGTCTCCCTGTAGCCCCAGCTGTCCTGGAACTCACTCTGTAGACCAGGATGGCCTTGAACTCACAAAGATCCGCCTGCCTCTGCCTCCCAAGTGCTAGGATTAAAAGCGTGCACCACCACGCCCGGCTCAATGGCCTGTTCTTATTCGAAAGTATCTTGGTTCTGCTTTTGTCTTTGCATTTCTTTATAATACTAAGACCATTCAGTGAAATTTCACGCAATTCTATTAAGATCTATTGCACTATGGCAAATCTATGGATATGTTCGGGGGAAATTGACATCTTTATAATACTGAGTCTTCTAGCTCATAAACATCTATTCTTTTGTTTCATTTTTCTCAATGTTTCATAGTTTTCTGTGTGAAAGTGTTCTTCCATAAATTTTGTAATATTTGCTACTAGGTATATGAATTTTTCCAATGCTCTTATAATATGTATGATAGGTATGCATCATTTTAATATTTGTAAACTTTCAGTCTTGCTGACATATTATTTATTATACCCTAATGTGTGAGAGTTTCAATTTGCATTTTCCTAATGACCAAGAACATTGGCCACCTTTTCATACATTTCTTAATATATTTAGTATAGTTGTAACATATGTCTTTGGAGAAATGTCTGTATAAATCATTTTCCCACTTTAATGAGGCTAGCTGTCTTTTTATTATTGAGTTGTGGGAGTTCTTTCTACATTCTGGACACAAGTCTCTTATCAAATATGTAATTTACAACTATTTTGGTTGTTTCATAATTTTGTTGATATACTTTGACAAAAGTTTGTATTCTTGATACATTTTGACTTATATTCTTGTTTACCATCTATGCATTTTGTGTCATATTCAAGAAATCAGTGTCTAACCAAAGTATACTGTCCAACAAATATTTACCCTGTGTCTTCTGAGCATTTAACTGTTTTAGCTCTTATATTTACTTCTATTATCTTCTATGACTTAAATTTTTCTGTGTGGGAGTGAGGTTCATTCTTTGGAACAGAAATATCCAGTTGCTATGTCAACATTTGTTTAAAACTCAGTTCTTTACCCATTGAGTCTTCTTGTCATTGTTGGTTTTTTTTTTTTTAAATCACTTAACTTTTACTGAGTCCTAAAATACCATGTAATAAAAATGTCTATATTAAACAACATTGATTCAAAGGTTTTAATCAAAACGGTAATACATCTAAGTGGAAATATAAATTGTTGTTGTCCACATTTGTTTTACTTAAAATCTGTATAACAATAACCTTGGGATTAACATATACGAATGTTCTCTATTATTTTTGTGTTATACAGTATCATCTTGTAACATTATCTTTTACCTGTAGGATAATTTAACTTACGGAATTAAGCTTGCTTCCCAATTTAACAACATACAGTCACCCAAAACAGCTTGGGTAAATTTAATGAAATTTACACCTTGATTCCTGCCTATAGGTATGTGTACTACAACTGCCCTTTGAGACTCATGAGTCAAAAAATAAAAACCTAAAATAAAAAAAAAGTCACCTAACCATTAATGTGAGGAATTATTTCTGTAATGCCAATTCTATTCTGCCACATGTATGTCTATTTTATAACTATATGGTACTGCCTTGATTTCTATAGCTTCACTGTTGTTTCTAAGATTTTTTGTGTGTGCGAGCACAAAATGTGTCTGCAGGTGCCTACAGAGGCCAGAAGAGGACGTTGGATCCCATGAAGCTGGAGTTACAGGTGGTTGTAAGCCTCCTGATGTGGAGCCTGGGAACTGAACTGGGGTCCTCTAGAGAGCAGCGAGCACTGTTAACCACTGAACCATCCTTCTAGCACCCTTCACTGTAACATTGAATTTGAAAAGCTGCCTATATTTTTTTCTTCATTTTCATAATTGTATATTACCTACTCTGAATTTCTTGTGTTTCTCTATAAATAAACTTTTCAGTTTCCAGGGAGTCAAAAGGTGAGCTGGTGTTTGGTAGGCATTGTGTTAAATCTTTAAATTTATTTGGGATGTATTATCATTTAAAAATAATAAGATTTCAGACCTATTCTACCTACTTAGATTTTCTTTAATTTTCTTCCCACGTTTTACAGTTTTCAATACATCTAGTCTGAATCTTGTACTTCTAGTGTTAAATTTAAGTGTATTTTCCATTATCTTGATGCCATTATAAATGGAATTTTCTTAATTTAATTTCAGATTATTTACTATCGGTATATGGAAATACAGCTAATTTTTGTATACTGATGTGTGACCTTCACATCCTCCTGAATTTGCTTGTTGTTTCTATTTTAATAAATTAATTTTGTTTATGAATATGTGTGTTTTCTTGCATAAGTTTATGTGCACCATGTGTGCAAGAGCCCACAGGAGCCAGGAGAAGGGATTGGGTCCTTGGAAACTAGAGTCCCAGACAGCTGTGAGCTTCCCAGCGGGTCCTCGGATCTGAGCCTCTACAAGAGCTGTAAGCACTCTTAACTACAGAGCCATCTCTCCGGCCCATTTATTGGTTCTAAGAGCATTTGGTCAGTTCCTTAGGATTTTCTATGTGTAATACCATGACACCTGCAAGTATAGTTTTACTTTCTCTTTCACATCTGTATGCTTTCTTGGCTCTCTTACTTGCCAGTTTTCTGGCTTTAATCGCCGATGTAATGTTGAACAGAAATGGTGAAAGCAGATATGTTTGTTCTGTTCCTGAGCTTTCTTCATGGGAAACTATTCAGTCTTGTCATTTGGCATAACATCAGCTTTCTGGTTACCACAGATCAGATTTGTCAGGTTGAGAAGTCTCCCTTCTACTCTTAGTTCATTGAGTGCTTTATCATAAGAACACATTGGCCGTAGTGTCCAGTTCTTTTTACAGTTGCTGAATTAATTTTGCTAGCATTTTATTGAGAACATTTTCAACTTTATTCATATGGGATATTATTGGTATTTAGATTTATCTTCTTGTGATGTCTTTTCTGGTTTTGGTATCAAGGTGCTATGGGAATTGTCTTTCTAGTAATTTTCCATTTCATCGAGGCCTTCAGTTTGTTGACATTCATTAAAGTTGCTCATGATGTCCCTTTCTCATTCCTGGTTTTAATTATTTTCTACTTTTTTCCTTTTTTCTTATTCACTGTGGCTAACAATTTGTCAATTTTGTTGATCTTTTCAAAGAACCAACTTTTGTCTAGGCTTATGATTTTTATCAAATTTGGAATTTTTGCAATTATTTCAGATAGATAGATAGATATCTGGGGCAGGGATGATGCAGAGTTTCATCAGGAACTAAAGTTCCTGCCTCACTTGGAACTCTCTATGTAGACTGGGCTGATCTCAAACTCACAGTGATCCACTGCCTCTGCTTCCCAAGTGCTGGCGTTAGAGGTGTGAGTCAGCACGACTGGCTCTTCAGATCTGCATTGCCATTCTTCTCTCCTGCTTTTCCATTTGGATTCTGCTAGCACCTATCGGAGCCTTAGATGTGTTTCTGAAGGTCACCGAGGTCAATATTTTCTCAGTCTTTTTTATTTTATTTTGGACAAATTCTTCGAATTTACTCATTTTGTTTCTTCCATAATCTGTTGTTAACATCCGACAAAGTTTTAATTTCACATATTGTATTTTTTTACTTCCAAATATTTCACACAGAGATGAGAAAAGCAAACAACATGAAGGTAGATTCAATGAGGACATATACATACATATGTGCCTACATGCATACATACATGTAGAGAGAGATAACTTCCCCTTCTTATTGTGTTTGTGTCTGTCTTCACTAGTTGCCTGTTTCTCTGTCCATGCTACAACTTATCAATGTCTACATCTGTTCCTATTGCTTTTTTCTTTTGAGGATCAGTCACATTTTTCTTGGCATGATAGATCTTTCATTGAAAGATGGACAGTATAAACGCCGAGCTGTTGAGAGTCCTGATCTTTGTTTACTGTTTTGCCATTTTTTGCTCTTGTTTTGAGATAGGGGCTCAGGTAGCTGAAGTTGATCTAACTCCTTGTCCTCCTGCCCTCACTCTTGTTTGATGGGATTATAATCATATGCTCCCATGCCCAGCTGAGGGTCTTGATTTTATTGTTTCTTTTAAGTACTATTTCTATCTCTTTAAAAAAAAAAAAAAAACATGAAAATGTGGGGGCTGGAGAGATGACTCAGTGGTTAAGAGCTTGGCTGCTCTTCCCAAGGACTGGGGTTCAATTCCCAACATCCATATGGCAGCTAACAAACATCTGTAACTCCAGTTCCAGGGCATCCGATGCCCTCTTCTGACTTTCACAGACATTGCAAGACATAGGAGCACCTATCAACCTACCCACATGCCGGCATTGCATTCATACACATAAAATAATAAAATATTTTTAAATGAAAACACTTAAACATTGTCTCTCCACTGGATTAAATATATTTTTGAAGAAAAATTATTCTAAATTCTTTTTATTTTTTTTATTTTTTTATTAATTTTATTTATTTCTGTATGTGTATGAATGTACTGTCTGCATGCAGATCTGTGCACCCGTGTCGTGCAATGCCGCGGAGGTCAGAAGAGGGTCTCAGATTCCCCCGGAACTGGAGCTCTCCTGGAACCGGAGTTTCAGACGGTTCTCGGCCGCCATGTGGGTGCTGGAGATCGAACCCCGGTCCTCTGTAAGAGCGGTCGGTGCTCTTAACCGCTAGGCCATCTCTCCAGCCCCTAAATTATTTTTCTAGTAATAGATATTATTCAACCTGTAAAGATTTTTCTTTACCTATAATATAGTGAATTTCTGTTCACTCACTGGAAACTCTTTGCTGTGCATCCACATAGACTTATAACCAGCACATCTATCTTTATGATGCAATTAGCATAAGTCAAACTTATTAAAAGAGAAAAAAAAGCCCTTTTGATTTACAGTAGAAATAACTAGGTCATAGAGTGCATGATGGTTGAAAATGCTGACCTGGTGATCAGTAGGGCCTAAATTTTCATTCTGGAGATCATCCTGATCTGTCTCTGGTAAGCTTTGTTTCTTCCAGAGTCAGTGAAGAAGCATAAAGAATAAAATGCAACAATATAGTAATAATAAGGTTTGTAAAAAGTGGCTGTTATTTTGACATGGATACAACTGAAATTTTTATAGAGAAATAATGACTAGCAATATGCAAAGTGTGTAATTTTCAAAAATCATTCATTGTCAATCTCTCTTCTACCCAAGAAGAATAAAAGCTTGCCTATTAGCCTCCTGTTAAGACTAGTGTATGTCTGATTTTGAATCATATATTCTAACCATTCAAACTTCTCATTTCATTGATAGGAAAATGGAAGTTCACGGAAATTTGAAACTTCTGCACAGACTGCTACTCGGGGTTTGGCCAAATTTGAGACCAGGAACCCTTTCACCTTTAATATGAACAGCATTTATATTTATAGTACCCTTCACAGTCTAGGAGAGGCTCCTCCTCTCCACACCTCCTCACACTGTGCCAGTTAAGCTGTGGAGGTGGCATCTCCCCCTATTTTTTTCTCTGGGGGAATGTCTTGGGAGAGTTTTGAATACTTGTTTGTCAGAACCCTAGTGTTTCTGTAGCATCCTTAAATTTAAAATTGTATTAGTTGGTGGCTTTAGTTTTTTCTAGGGGGATGGGGTGGATGGTCTGCCCTAATTAGCCCCATTTTGAGAAGGAATAGCCAAATAGAGCTACTTATTTTTCTGTGTGTGTGTGTGTGTGTGTCTGTGTGTGTGTATGTGTGATGTGTGAGGGCACCTGCAGAGGCCAGAAGAGGGCTGGAGTTAACTCAGCTCCTCTGGAAGAACAGCAGGTGCTCTTAACCAACTGAGCCATTTTCTAGCCCTTGAACTACCTGTTTTGTATTTTAGCATTTGCAATGAAGAGCAAAGGTATTCCATCCCCTACCCAGAACATCTTCTTAGTGCTTACTTTTTCATGAGGTCATCTTCTGAGTTATGTATATATAAAGACTAGAAAAGATCAGGATGCTCATGTGAGGAAATGAATCCCTACATTTAAAAAAATCATTAGATATTTAAAATTGTAATTTGGAGGGTTGGGTGAGCTAGTTCTTTTCACACAGCTGTTACACAGTGTAACTGTTTGCAAAAAATGGGAATAGAGCTCACACACCAACTCAACTGCAGAATTTACAGCTTTTAAAGTTTTTTTAAAGCTTTTTTAAAATTTTTATTTATTTTTGTATGTGTATGAATGTACTGTCTGCATGTAGGTTTGTGCAATGCCTCGGAGGTCAGAAGAGGGTCCCAGATTCCCCTGGAACTGGAGTTCTCCTGGAATTGGAGTTACAGACAGTTCTTAGCCGCCATGTGGGTGCTGGGGATCGATGGGCTGATCATCAGTAACTTTCCCTGACTAGCCAAGGAAGGGAAGTCTAATTTGGTTTTCAATGTCTTAAATTGTTCTCAGGCCACTAGTTGGTAGAGAGGGACATTGTCATGAGAATGCACCGAAAATTTTCCTGTCCAGTCTTAGCAGTTGAGCCCACTGGATGGATGACTAGGTCTCCTTGTTAGTTGCTTATGTTCTTAGATCACCAAATAATTGCTGGATAAAAATCTGGTCTCCCAAATGAGACAGCACAGTCTTCAAAGAACTCCATGGAAAAAGTCTGACCCAAGGCTTACAGAGTGTCATCCTCTGTGTCCCCCACAACTGCTGTTAGGTTTTGCATATTAATTTGGTAGGGTGGTCAAAACAAAGTATGCCAAACAGAGTGGCTTGCCCAGCGGAAGAATATCACCTCACAGTTGTGAAGGCTGAAGTCCTAGGTGGAGGTGTCCGCAGTCCTGGCTCCTTTGAGAGCTAGGAGAGAGACTGTGGTCCAGGCTTCTTATTTTCTGTGGGTTTGCTAGTAATCCTGGGTGTCTTGATTTGTAGATTCCATTCAGATCTCTGCCTGCGTGTCCATGTGGCACTCTCCCCATGGGCGTCTGTGTCTACTTGGTTTGTGGATTCCCATTCAGATCTCTGCTGCATGTCCATGTGGCACTCTCCCCATGGGCATCTGTGTCTACTTGGTTTGTAGATGTCCATTCAGATCTCTGCTGCATGTCCATGTGGCACTCTCCCCATGGGCGTCTGTGTCTACTTGGTTTGTAGATTTCCATTCAGATCTCTGCTGCGTGTCCATGTGGCACTCTCCCCATGGGCGTCTGTGTCTACTTGGTTTGTAGATTCCCGTTCAGATCTCTGCCTGCGTGTCCATGTGGCACTCTCCCCATGGGCATCTGTGTCTACTTGGTTTGTAGATTCCATTCAGATCTCTGCCTGCGTGTCCATGTGGCACTCTCCCCATGGGCATCTGTGTCTACTTGGTTTGTAGATTCCATTCAGATCTCTGCCTGCGTGTCCATGTGGCACTCTCCCCATGGGCATCTGTGTCTACTTGGTTTGTAGTTCCCATTCAGATCTCTGCCTGCGTGTCCATGTGGCACTCTCCCCATGGGCATCTGTGTCTACTTGGTTTGTAGTTTCCATTCAGATCTCTGCCTGCGTGTCCATGTGGCACTCTCCCCATGGGCATCTGTGTCTACTTGGTTTGTAGATTCCATTCAGATCTCTGCCTGCGTGTCCATGTGGCACTCTCCCCATGGGCATCTGTGTCTACTTGGTTTGTAGATTCCGTTCAGATCTCTGGTGCATGTCCATGTGGCACTCTCCCCATGGGCATCTGTGTCTAAATTTCCCCTTTTGATAAAGACACCAATGACATGGGAGGGTCCACCCTTCTATTATGACCTCATCATAGCTAACCACATCTGTAATGACCTTTTCTAAATAAGGCCACTGGTGGCTAAGAACGAATTCAGCTTGTGGTACTTTGTTAAGGGTATGTCTAGAGGTTGATTAACCCAGGGAAGCTTCGGCAGTCCTTTTTGAGTCTCCATTGATGAGCTCTGCGTGACCTCGATTGGATCATGAACTGGATAATTTGTGGGTATCTCTCCGTCTGAGTTCTGGGAACACTGTTGTCTGCAAGTGTCTGGTCACATGTTCTCAGCCTTGTACAGCTCTTTTCCCCTCAAGGTGGGGGAGGTGGGGGGGTCTCCTTTCCGACCTGCCCTGCAAATACCAGCTCCTTCAGCCGCCCTGGATTCTGAGCTCCATTTCCTTAACTCGGCAAAGCTGCCAAACTCCAGATTTTTTTTCTCTGCCCACGCAGTGCACAAATCACCTTCAGGCAGGAAGCCAAGGTGATCTTCAGGCTTAACTTATTTGTCCTTTCTCAGAGAGCACAGCCCTGTGCTGCTGGCAGTTAAATGAATGTAATTATTTCCCATCTTTTTCCCCCAGTTTTCAAGCTGTTCAACCCTCGTTATAGCATTGTGTCCACCTGTGTTTGCTTATATTTCTTTAGCATGTTGAATGCTGGGCTATGTACATCATAACTGAGGTAAAACAGCTGCAGAGTCATCTTTGTACTCTTCCAAAGGCCCACTAACAGCATGAATAACAAGACCCTCTCTCAGCCATAGCCTGTTTATCTACTAGCAAGCAGGAATACATTTGGCTTAGCACAATCTGTTCTTGGGCCACAGGGGGAAGATAAGTGATGGCAGACAAGAGGGTGGCATCCCTAGACTCAGGCAATCCCAGAAAAGCACAGAGCCTGCCTCACCATATGCGGTTCATGGCTCACTGGTTCACTGTTATACTCCTTGTTCTAAAAAGAAAGACATTCAAGTTTCTACCAAACTTTTGAGTTCAGATGCACCAAATTATCTTAACCCAGTTATTGAAATTTCTTTAAATTTCTACAAAGGGGAAGAGAACCAGCTTCTGAGTACAAACCTGTCAGGGCCTCACCTTAAGCCTTGGGGTCAGACCACTGGCTCTCAGCTCCCACTGCCCCATTTACTGGCTACTTGGACTTTAGCAGGCTCCCTTTGCATTTCCTGATCACTGAAATGGACATAGTATTTATCACATCATGTGACTCGAGGATAAGGAGGAGCCTGTGCCTGTCACTATGGCCCACTTTACAACTGGCTCATGGAACTGCAGCCTGGGTTTGGCACTGTGGATCCCAGAAACACCTGCACCCTAATATCTCCTCCCACAATGCACTATCCTGTGCTTTTCACCAACAGACTTGCATTTCCTGTGGCTTTTTCTTCAGGATTTTAGAAAATTACTCTTATTAAATGAGAAACATCAAGTCAGTTCTTGTTTCTTCTTTGAAGGGACTGGTGTCCTAGTTTGTTGCTTTATTAATGGGGTTTGTATGATGGCACATGTGAATGAGGGAGTAGGAGGGAGACAGCCAAAAAACCCACAACCCTCCAAAACCAAAACAAAACAACAACTCTCTTGCCCTCCAAAGGTGAGTCCAGGGCGTCTTCAAGCTGTAAGAGGTCTCTGTCCAGTGCACTCTTGCTCTCTCTTCTTTTTTGACATAGGGTCTCACTATGTTGCCTTGGCTGGCCTGGAACTCCCTATGTGGACCAGGCTGGCCTTAAACTCACGCAGATCTGCCTGCCTCTGCCTCCCAGGTGCAAAGATTACAGACATCTGCCATCACTCCTGGCTCTCCAAGAGGACTTTTTTTTTTTAAATCTTTTTGAGACAAGGTATCCCTGTGGCACCAAATGGCCTGGAACTCACTATGTAAACCAGGCTGACCTGGATCTTACAGAGAGATCCCTCTGCCCCTCTGCCCCTCTGCCCCCTGCTCCCCCCCCCCCCCCTACTCCTTCCCCTGCCCCTGCCTCTGCCTCTGCTTCCTGAGTGCTGGGATTAAAGGCATGCACCACCACACTCAGCTCCAAGAGGACTCTTAAGTGTACCAAAACCAAGACTCATTTGCATCACAGCTTCACAAAGGGTCACTACCCCATGTGGTCTTGCATTGAATCAGCATCCATCAGTAGGCAGCTAGATACAAAAGTTCAGCCAAGAAAACATGAAGTGAAGCACTGACACTCGGTCTGGGAGGAGGTGATGTGATTTTCAGTCTAGAGAGTGACCATGTCAGTGGATGCCACCCTGTTCTTTCTCCAAATCTTCCCAAAGCCTCCTCCGCACAGTCAGGCCATGGATACATCAGCTCTGCTCTTCTATTTTTCCATGGAAACAATGAAAAAAATTATTCCACATCCTTCTTTCACTCCAAACACTATTTTTAGTGTTACCATTTGCTATAGAAACAGTCACTTAGTTCTTTCACCTTAATGTCACAGCATTTCACTGACAGAGATGAAGAAAAGAGATGCTTGAGCCATTTTCAGAAGACAGTATGTGTTTAGGTTCCAAACATTTGCTTTCTGAACATGTTATTTTTTGTAATTCAGCTACAATATAGTAATGATCAAAACAACCATTATAATAGTTTGTGATTAAAATTCCTTTAAAATATAACCTATTAAAGATGTTGTTTTCCTACCAAATGGGTAAGAACGCAGCCAAGTTCTCTTCTGAAGATAGTTGACTGTCAATTTTTTGTGATAGCCAGTGATGCAGCAAGTTGCTGAACTGGACTGAGAGCTGGGTTGTCTGTCAAGGAGGTGGGCAAGGGCATATACCCCCTCCTCTGAGAGCAGGTGTGTGGTCATGTTTTCCCATCAGTGGATAACCTTGGAACTCACTCCCTTGCCCTCCAGAAAAAGAGGCTGAAGAGCACATTTTCTAAGATCCTGGGCAGATCTAAACTTCCAAATCTGGATTCCAGTCACGTAGCACTTCGTGCTGAGGAGGCAAGACGAGCTCCCAGGAAGCTCCGTCCAAATGAAAATCATGAACGGCATTGGGTACCCAGAAACACAGCAGTGTGCTCATTGGCAGAGATTGTCACTCTTATTCAGTGCCTTACATTTAGACTCCCACATTTGTTCTCCTTGGTTCTAAATTAGTCAGTGTAAAGACTTTTAAAAGATTAGCTGGTTTAAAGTCACATTTACGAAAAGGAGCTATGTGGGCCAGCACATAAATCAGATATAGGCTTGTTTTATCTCCCTGCCTGAGAGAAAAGTAGTGGTTTTGACTTTTTCTTGATAGTCATAATTAGAGTTCTCAGCTCTCTTAAATATTATTCCACATAAACAAAATATGGGCATTGTTACTGGTATTGTTCCACAATAATCTTTCAGATTCATCCTCAGTCCATAAAGCTGATGGTGCCTTTGGACAAACACATAACAAATATTTCTAGAAACATTTAAGGTTAAGCATCAAAGTGCAGTGTTACATGGAAAAGAATATTATTAATGCTTAAAAATCAATAAAATTCTGATTTTATGTGACCTAACTAAAAGAATACACCTTTAAAAAATTTAGGTGTCTGAGTATTTTGCCTGCATGTATGCAAGTGAACCACCTGCCTATAAACTTGCAGAAACCTGAAGAAGGTGTCAGATCTTCTGGAACTGAAATTACTGGCAGTTGTTAGCTATCATGTGTGTGCTGGGAACAGTGCCAAGGTCCTCTGGAAGAGCAACCACTGAACCATCTCTCTAGCCCAAGAATATACTTTTTGCCAATGTTTTATTGAAGTCCTGTACATTTCATAGAAATCAAATTACATTTCAAACCACGCTCCCCTCCCTACACCCCCCCCCACCCCACCAGAGCTCATGCATTCTGCCAAACATGTTTTTCATCTTTTTCTCAGTCTCTCTCAAAATTCTCAATGCAGAAGTTTACTGTTTCGAGCAGAAGTTTACCATTTCAGTCAGTTCTTTGATGCAGACTTTTCTGCTGTTGTTGTTATTATTCCTTCCAATATTCATCAATCCAGAATATGCACATATGCATGTCACATATATCATAGGTTTTATCAGCTTATGATTTTTTTTAATTAGACTGAAAGATGTCATGTTTGAAGGCTCCTCCTTGGCAAGCCCAAACCATCATCAGTTCTGCCCTTGTGCTCCACACTAGGTTTTTTCCTTCCCATGGTCACCAAATGAGGTCCAGTAACATCACATCCTATCTTGATTTTCCTGTACTGGTCTCCATGATACAGCCTGGGCAGTCCAACAATGGCAGTCTATACTCTGAAGAAGTGGAAACTCCAGTAGTAGCTCAGTCCACAAGTTGGATGTCTCAGCAGTCCCCATCTAGCACTGAAGGTTTGGAGGATTCTTGGAGAGAAGAGTCCTCAGTCCATATTGGAAGATTGAAAAGCTGTGTCTTCTCACATCTTTGAAGGATGGCAAAAGCAGTGGCAGCCACAGGGTAGCTGCACTTGCCAGTAAGACAGGCAAAACAACTGTGCTCTTTTATCTTTTTACTAAGATCTCAAGTATTATACCTGAAGTACAATTTCTCAGAACTTACTATTTCTGGTTATACTTTCCTTTTGGATGTTTAAAGCCATGCAGCCCAGATTAACCAAGGTTTTGGTTTTCTCAAGGTTAGTTGAGGATCTGGTCCTCAAGGGTCACTCAGGTTTTTTTTTTTTTGGGGGGGGAGGGAGCCCCTGACTCCTTTTGGCTTTTCAATCACCAGTTCCATCTACTCAAGGACAAAGTCAGGTCTTGCTAGACCAGGCTTCCCTTTTTGAAGCATGAGCAGACTTTCCTCTTTATTGACTGGACACTGGCTGAAGTCCTATTAGTGGATCTCCAAGACCTCCCTGCACAGGAAGACTGGTGACTCACATTTGTAGGACATTTCAAGAGATGCCCCCATGCATAGTTCCCTGGGACTCAGTTGACCTTTGAGGGCAAGGAAAAAAGGTATCCCTTAAGACCCTTGGCCAAATTGGTAAGAATACATATTTTTAGGGCTGGAGAGATGGCCTAGCGGTTAAGAGTGCTAACTGCTCTTGCAGAGGACTGGGGTTCGATCCCCAGCACCCACATGGCAGCTGAGAACCGTCTTTAACTCCAGTTCCAGGGGAACCTGACCTCCACAGCATTGTATGACACAGGTGCACCAACCTACATGCAGACAGTACATTCATGCACATAGAAAAATAGATAAATGTTTTTTAAAAAGAATACACTTTTTAAACAAGGAAAGAATTTAATAAATTCCGTAACATTTTGATGGGTTAAAGCTGAAGTTCTGAGTTGCTGATGTACTGTGATGGACATTGGGGAAGAATTTATAAACTGCTGACAGGTACTTAAATGGAGCCTCTGACTCCAGAACTGACTGCCGGTACTTAGCAAAAAACAAGAGAAACAAAACGATGCCTTAGTTAAGGAATCTGAATCCCATTAGGACAGTTTGAATGACAACCTTTATTTCAACATATAAAATATTAAACTTACTCAGGCAGTGTTTGACCCCAATGTGTCTATTGGGACTATGCCAGTGAGCAGGGGTAGGGAGAAGGAGTCAAGTAGTAAGATGGGAAATCTAATAAATTTTGTATAAGTCTTTGATTGCTGTGATAACAAATCACCACAAACTTGGTAGAGTGTGTAGGTGTGGGGTGAGGGGATGCACATGTGAACACGTCTGTGATTTATGTGCTTGCACCCATGCATACATGGAGGACAGCGGAGGATGGGGGTATCCCGTTCTATCACTCTACCTTATTCCCTGAGGCTCACCGTTTCTGCTGGTTGGCCAGCAAGCCCCAGCAATCTTCCTATCTCTGTTCTGGCTGTGGTTACAGGCAAGCACTGCCTTGAATGACTTTTTACGCGAGTGCTGAGGGTCTGAACTCGGGTCTTCATGCTTATACAGCAAGCCCTTTGCCCCCGGAGCCATCTCCCTAGCTCCAAACTTGGTGGTTTTAAGCACGTCAATCCTTTTGTAGGTCTGGAGATTAGAGGCCTGGTATGGATCTCATTGGGTTGACAGGGCTTAGGTGGCTCGTGTCCTTCTAGAGGCTCAAGAGGGAGAAACTGTTTCCTTGCCTTTTTTTTTTTTTTTTTTTTTTTTTTTTGACTTTTAGAGGATTCCTGTTTTCCTTGGCTTGTGACTCCTTCCTCCACCCTAAGGCGTGGAGTTCTGCTGCTGCTGCTGCTGTCGCTGTCTATCTGGAGATCTTTTGCCTTCTCCCATGAGCAGCCTTATGACTGTATTGGATCCACCCAGATAACCTAAGGAACTCCAGTCCTGAGCTCAGATGGCTAGCGACCACATTTCCATAGCTGTTCACTTAAATTTTCTGTGAAGAAAAAAGCAAAGCCATCTATTTAGAAGAGAATATGCTGGGAACTGAGAATGTACAGCCTGACCGTGGCCAGGGCTAGCTGAGTGGGAAATAGCAAAAGGATCCACCCAGGGACAAATGACTCAAACAAATGTGCTCAGTTGTATCTCAGGCCTAAGTACCTTTGTACTCTGTGTGTGTCAGAGCCTTAGGCCTTCATTACCTACTCAGGAATGCCTCTCCACCTCTCTCCTACATAAAGAAAAATGGGAAAATACATGGAGACAAACATATGCAGGTATTCATCAAAGAATCTTGTATTATAACCTCAGGTTGCCAATGAAGCAGTAGTGAAATTCTAAAAATGAATCATGAGATAGCCATATAATATTAGTAAGTTGTTAATTTATGAAGATTTCATTATTGCATGGAAAAATACTCATGTTATAATTTAGTTTTTAAAAAAACAAGATACAAAATTACCTTAACCTCAACTATGGGTTTTTTTGTGTGCGTGTGGTGCTGAGGATTGAACCCATTGAGCCAGGACCCTTCCCCACCCTTTTATCTTGATCTTGACTATATAGAAGGCACTTGAATACCTTTGAAATTGTAACTAAATTTTTTAAAGATAGGAAAAACAGCAAAAAGACAGTAGTGAGAAACTTTGGGCTGGAATTACTGGTGATATTTCCTTCTTTCTCACTGTTTGTGTCATCTATTTGTTTTTCAGAAATTATTAAAAGCATAAAGAAAGGTTCAAAAAAGGTTGGAGACTAACTGCTTCTTTGTAATCTGTGTGGCTTTGTGCACTTCCGTGGCATCCAGGGAAGATCTGGCTATAGGAACAGAAGAGGGTGATGCAAGTTGGGGCCTCAACCAAAAATTGTGACAGGACTGCCAAGGGAACAGGGTGCTCTCTGGTGGTGCCTGGAAGAGGGGTGTTGGGATCAGGGCCAGGCACACTGGACAGGGAGGACTTGTGGGACCAGACAGCAGAAGGTCCCTGGAAGGCAAAAACACAGAACTCTGGGAAAATACTGAGAGTAGGTCAGGTTAGAAAAGAGTCAGGAATGGAGAGTGGGCACTACAGTTTCACAGGTGGGAGGCAGAGCAGTTCAGGATTGTGCATGGTAGGTTATGGCGGAAGTTCATTGATTGATGATGTTCATCAAACAGCTGTTATGCACCAGCTGTGTCCTAGCGAGTATCTAGTAACTATGAAAGCAGATTTGGGCCTTGCCATCTCTTTTTTTCTCTTTAATTAACTTACTTTAAAACAATTTAAACTTTTGTAAGTTATTTTTATTATATTTCTATTTAATTATTCTGTGTATGGGTTGGGGGCATGTGTGCCATAACATGTGTAGAGGACAAAGGACGACTTGTAGGAGTGAGTTCTCTTCCTCTGCAATGTGGGCCTGGGTACTGAACTCAGATCAGATGTAGCAACAGGTGCTCTTATCTGCTGAGCCATCTTGCTACCCCATTAATTTACTTTGTGTGTGCTTGTGTGTGTGCCCAAAGTTGACAATGAGTATCTTCTTCAATAGATCTCTACTTTGTTCATTCAGGCAGAATCTCTCAACTGAACCTAGGACTCACCAATATGGACTAGTCTAGCTTTCCAGAGGATCCCCTCTCTGCCTTCTGAGTGCTGGAATTACAGACAGGCTGCTGTGGGCAGCCAGTATTTATGTGGGTGCTGGGGATCTCCGTTCCTCAAATTTGTGTTTTATTCACAGAGCCATCTCCCCAGCCTCCTGGCCCTATGTACTTGGAGATTCTGCCCCAGTGGGGGAATCCAGTTTAAAGTGATAAGTGAACCACTCAAAGTGTGTTCTATAAGTAGGGCTTGAGAGAAACATGGGTAAGAAAAGAAGCAGAGGAAGTGATATTTAAGCTAAGACTTGAACGATGAGTTGTGATAGCCAGGTAACTCTCCCAGAAGAGGTGTGGAGGGTGAAGGTCCCAGGGAAGGAAAGAGCTTGGGAGGCTTGTGGAACCTGGAGAAGGCTCCTGTTGCTGAAATGGAGTGCGTGGAATGTGGTCGGTCCTGAAGCAGGCCCAGGAGATGTGCAAGGAACAGATATCTCTGTGGGACACTGGGGTCTAGTTCTGCTGTGAAACTGGGGAAGTTTCTGAAAGTGGGAAATGCTAATTCCAATGAGCACTGCCAGAGGAGGACAGGAAGGATGGTGACCTGAGTCTGAGTACCTCTGGACATCCAGGCCTCATAAGGTGGCCTCTTACAGTGCAGTATATTAATTAGACCACAGCCACCGAGGCTCACTGGTCAACTGGCCTGGAGAAGTGTGACATCCTGGCCGGCCGTCTGCTATGAAGCTCTACTCAGATAGGGGTGCCCCTGCCTCGGGGGCCTGTGTTTCCTGAGCCCAGGTGAAGACAAGGGGACTGGCTACCTTCAGAGAACCACCAGCAGAGTCCAGGGATGAAGGACACAGGCTCCACCCACCAGGCTGGGTTAGAAAGCCTGCCACCTTCACCCCGTGATATGCTCTGGTTTAACTAAAGAAGTTGGGGACACCAGGGACGGCTCTCCAGCCCTCTACGCACAGGTGCATTCCCCTTCTCCAGCCCTCTATGCACAGGTGCATTCCCCTTCTCCAGCCCTCTATGCACAGGTGCATTCCCCTTCTCTGGCTGTCTACGCACAGGTGCATTCCCCTTTTTCTAAACTCGAAGGCTCTTTTTAGTTACCAGTGGTGGAGACTACTTTGAGAATGGCAGCAGTGGTGGAGACTACTTGGAGAATGGCAGCCTTGCTCAGCAGCAAGAACGCAGATGGTGGGTTCAAACCCTGGCTCTGCCACCTACTACTTGCATGGCTGTGGCCTTGGTTCTTGGCCCATCATGCTGAGCCCGCATGCCCACAGCACAGAGAAAGCTGCACATGGGACTAATGCTGCATCTTCACCTTAGAGTACTGGGGAAAGACAAATGAAATGGGTGGCTGTTTTCAAACAGATCAGTGCCTAGCTTCTCACAGATGTGTCACAATGGACCCAGACCAATCACAGCCTTCTTTGTCTTGTCTGTGACCGCCTCTTCCTTTGGAAGGGGGTGTCCAGGGAGAGCTAAGAGATCTTGTAGCTTCTAGAAAGCCACCCACCCTATGCTCTTGGCATTTTGGTGGTCTCCAGAGGCTCTAAGAAATTCTATGTTTCCTTTGAAGTTTACAAAGCCTTCCTGGAATATGTTAGCCTTTTCTCAGCTAGCTTGAAAGCTTGGTAGGGGACGCTAAAAGAGGAAGGCCCCCTTGGACTGTGGTTTAGGAGGGTCTGGGAACCAGAGTCCCTGGGACGGGCGGCAGGCATTCTTTCTCCACCCGTTTTCTCATTTGAAAGCTGGAAGGTGCTTATTCTGCAGCCTGCACATAATTTTCCATGTTGCTAACCTATTCACAAAGTTCCCCACCACTTTCTATTTTGGGCGTTGACACCATGTTCTCGGCTTTAGCTAATCACCAAGAACCTCTGGTTTTTGTCCTCCAAAACCCTCCAGGAACTTCAAAAGCCACCCACAATGCACACAAACAAAGCCAGAGGTTTCTGATATCCTGGAAACAAAAATCTTAGGTTAGAAACCAGGCAATTTATGTCGTCAATAAATATTTAGTGGTTACAGCAATGCAAAAGACATGTGGATTTGAATAGCAAGCAACAGACTCAAGGTGGGAGAAGGCACCTATTTGCTTTCAGTTGTTCAGTTTAGTTTGATGATTTTGAAAAAGGCAAACACATACACCTAAAGAATTCATTGTCTCTGCTGTGAGTCACCTGCTCATTGTGAATGGCTTTTAATTTGGGGGCTGCGAAACTGATTCACGACTTATTTGTGTTCTTCTCAGAGAGGGAATTCAATTCATTTAACCATCAAAATGGGCTTTTACGTGATTAACTTGTGCCAAAAGGATTACATCAAAAAGTTCAAAAGGCAACTAACTTCCTTATGTACCCAAGCAAATGAGATGTCTCCACAGTCTTTTCCTGGCATCCTATTCTGTTTAGGATTTTGATCTCATTTTGAGGTCAGCGGTGGGGAGGGTCTTTCCAGCGTTCTGCACTCTACCACAGATAGGTGTGCAAGTGTGAGCTTCTTGGGTCCAAGTGATCAGCCCCATCCCTCCAGGGTGGGGCAGACTCTTCTAGATCTCCCACCCAGCTGTGCCAACACCGCTGGGAATTCAGACGTCAGAGGACACTAGGGTCACGGTCTGACGCTACCTTCTGTCTTCCAGCCAGAGCTCAAGCTTCCTGGCCTCGGTGCCCTGTGGGGCACAGTTCACAAACCAAGGATGGCGCGCTGGAGTTGGTGGTCGGGGGAGGGGGTGGTTCTGGGCTGTCCCATCAGACCAAAGCTTGGAGGGGGGAGGCTATAGGTAGCTGATTAACTGGACCAACTAGCGCGTTTCCTGACAGTTCCTTGAAATGGACCAGCTCCTTTGTTAAATGAAAAGGAGTCAGAGAGGAAAGGCTGTAATCACCAGCCTTCCTTCCCGCACTTGCCAGAGTCACAGCGATTTACCTCAAGACCGGGCTGCAGCCTCCCTAATTAGCCTTCAGATGCTCTGGACCCGCAAGGTGATAAAACAACAAACTTTCCCTTTTTTCCGATGCTCGCTTCTCTCCCTCCGGGGCGCCCACTCTCTCCCAGCCAGCGCCACGGAAGCGCAGGTGACCCAGGAGGTGGCGGCTGGCGGCTCCCAAGGCGCTGTCCCCAGGGCGCGCAGGTGTCCGAGGGTGGGCGCCCCGCGTCCCCGCGTGTCCCACGCTGAGTTGTCGCCGCGTCCCTGGCCGGGGCAGAGGCTCGCACAGCGCCGCCGCGCGGGGTCCAGAGGTCAGCGCTCCCCGAGGCTCTGCGGACCCGAGAGGCGCGGGGGAGGCGCGCAGCCGGGAGCCGCGGAGCCGCGCGGAGCTCAGCGGAGTCGCGCCGTCCGCCCCCGCCGGGCCGCGCGCACTGAGCCCGGAGCCGCGAGCGCGCGCCCAGCGCAGGGCCAGCGCGGCCGCCCGAGGGTCGCGCCCGCGCCCACGTCCATTCCCTGGCCGCAGACCCCGCGCTCCCCGGGCTCGGCCGCCACCTGCTGCGCGTCGCCGCCGGCCCTCGAGGCTGCGGCGCGGATCGGCGCGCACCCCGGCCCTCGCGTGTCCCCGCGGACCGTGCCCTTCCCCGCGCGGCTCGCCGAGCCCGGCCACGCTGCCAGGTACCTGGGATGGTGTGGAATCGCGCGCCCACGCGGCGTAGGTGGAGCGCTGACCGGGCTGGGGGAGAGGGGACTCGGGGTCGGGTTGTCCGGACGTCGGGCTGGGGATGGCGGTGGCGAGGGCAGTGCCCACGCAGCCCAGGGGCCTTCGGACGCCGGGCCCAAGCCACTTCTGTGTCGGCCACGTCCGCGACACCGGGGCCGGTGGGTCGGCCAGGAGCCAGACGCGCAAGTGCCCAAAGTTTGTCTCTGAGCACTTTGCTGGACTTAACTTTGAAATGTGAGGCAGAGCTGCAGTTTAACCAGTTTAAGACTCTAAGAAAACAGGCAGAGGGGAGACCGGCTTGGGGCGCGAGTTTGAGTTCTTAGCATAGGAGATTTTTCGTGTGTCTCCAAAGGCCTTTGCAAGGGAGAATAGTGGGCACTGACTGTTCCTAATGCTTCAGGTCATGATTTATTTAACAGGCTTGCGGATTTGGTTTCGGGCTACCGTAGGGAAGTCTGGGTTAATCTTAGAAATATTAAAAATTTCAATCAAACATTTGTTCAACAATCGCTTCCTAACCGGCGGGGCTTCAGTACGAAGAAATGCATGTGACCAGAAAGAGCCTAAGTAGTTACCTATATGAGCTCGCATTTGACTTTTGAAATGAGTGAAAAGGAAAGCCAGCGTGAATTGGACTTGTAGACAGCTGGCATCATGTTAGAATTGAGCCAGAAAGTCCAAGCGGGAGACAGACAGCTGTGTGGTCCTTTGGGCGTCCACTCTGCACCTTCCTGAACTATTAAAGCATGCCGCTCCTTTGCTGGAGGCTCAAACTTCCATTTACTTAGACACATGGCAACCATGAAATAGAATCTACTCAGCCCGGGTAGTCTTTTGGAGCTCAGATCATGCAGGCATGCATACCTGATGTGACTGAGAACTGGGATCACCCTGAAGAGAACAATCCAGAGGCAGCTTTGTGGGGAGGTTTTGGAACCCCTGCCTCAGGTTGAGCCTTGATTCTAGGCTGAGTCCTTGCTCTCTGCTATGGGAACATGAGGCCAGAGGGGGAAATCAGGGGATACTAACCGTGTCTTTACCTAGTATTGTGGTGGTTTGTACATTATGGGTTTTGTGTTCATTTTGATGCTTGAAAATATTGCATGAATGGGCCTAGGAAGATGGCTCAGTAGTTAAGGATGCCCACTGTTCTTGCAGAGAACTGGAGTTTGGGTTCCAGTATGCCTAGTGAGTAGTGGGCGACTGGCTCACAAACCCCTTAACTCCAGCTCCAGAGGATCCACACCTCTGACCTGCGCAGGCATTTGCATTCATGTGCACACATACATGTAACTTAAAAAATTAAATATTATATGCAAACATTTCTACTAATAGTACTAATTTTTTTTAACTTTTGTAATCCTTAGCAGCATGTATCTTTCTTGCCTCACTGGAGATTTGGACTTGCTCTGCTAGTCCAGTCCTTAATGTCTCTAGCAGTCTTTGTAAAATAAATGAAAGATCAGTCCATAGCTATTGAACAGCTGGTCCACAGCAGCTGGCCACTGCATGGTGTACACTAACAGGTAGCAGTCCTGTGTGCACCACCACTCAGCTTGGTTGTTTGGGGCTTGTTAGGAAGTCTTCCTGGAAGTCCTAGCTTACCATTATGGGGAATGCAAGTACTGGTAATGCTGTGCTCTGAATGTTTGTGTCCCGTGCACATTCTTATGTTGAAGCTCTATCCCCCAAGACGATGGTACTATGAGATGGTATCCTTGCGAATGAATGGTATTTCTACAAGTGCTTTTGTAGAATAGGCTTTCCTTCGTTGGCTGTGTGAGAACACAGCAAGAAGGTGTCGTCTGTGAGTCAGGTAAGAGCCCTCACTAGATACCGGCTCTGTTGATGCCTGGATCTTAGACTTCCAGAACTGTGAGCCACAAATTGCTGTTGTTTATAAGCCATGCAGTTTCTAGTATTTTGTTCTAGCAGTGTGAATGGACTGTCATAGCCGGACAGCTCTGAGGGAGTTCTCAGCTACAGTGAGGTCTACAGTATGTGAAGGTGGGGGACTGTCCTATAGGGTGAGTTTTCTGTGATGCCTTGTAGGCCTGAATTTGACTTGGCAAGCTTGAGACTGCTTGTGTTTCCTCTGGAAGTCAGCCCAGGCACATATTCTTACAAATAATATTTGTGTTGTGCTTCCAATGGAGGCATCTGAATCCGAATCTGTATTTCCTGATGAGGGCTTATTGTGGAGGGATGCAACACTTTTAAAGTGAACTTAATTTTGCCACCCAGACAAAGTCCTTGGATTTCCTATTTGGTACCATTAGACCTAGCTCATAATTCTGTGTGTGTGTGTGTGTGTGTGTGTGTGTGTCCTAATTCAAGTGATATTTGAGTCACTATGTCACTTAAAGCAACTTGGTCCCTGAAAGACAGTCTCCCAATCTTTCTCTAGGGATCTTTTATACTGAGGTGATCACTAGACACCAGGAGAAAGCCATAGTCACAAGTGGACACAGGGAAGGTAGCCTCTTGTGCGCTGGTCCTCTTGCTGTGTCCACCAATGAGCCTTCCCCCCAGTTCCCCTGCTGCCACACTGGCCTCTACTAGGGTTTCTACTCAGTGTTCTTCAGCTGGATGTCAGGGACTGAGACCAGCCTGGAACCTGTCATTTGCATTGACTCTCAAGGTCCCTCCCTCTGAGGCTTCATCAGGCCCCGTTAGGTACCTGATAACCTGCTCAGGCACTGGGAACCACACTAGGCTGCCATTTTTGCCTTTCAGAGCAGCAGCTTCTCGGCATTCTCCACTGGGAACTGGACAACAGCTCTCCAAACTTCTCACTCCCCCTCAACCCCTCAGGGGTTCTTACCTCCTTCCCTCCCCATCTTCTTGCTAGCTGCAGGGTAGTAGGGCCCCCCCATTCCCAATTCATCTCCTCCCAGAGACAGAAGGGCTTTTTAATACCTCTGAGTGCGGAACGTTTCTTAGGCTGCAGCTTCTGTCGTCTGTGCATTCGACTTAGAGTAGAGCTTAGGCTTAAACTTCTACACTTTGGCAATGATCTGTAAAAGGAACTTAAAATGTTTTTATATAAGGGCAATAAGATCTGGTGACCATAGGTAAAAGTAATTATTGTACACTTCAAAACAGGTAGAAGATTTTGAATACTGCAAACACAAATAAATGCTTGGGGAGATGGATGTGCTAATTGCCCCGACTTAATCATTAGACATTATGTATATGTATGGAAATATCACATTGCACCCTATAATTATGTGTCAGTTTGAAGTATATTCTTATATTAACCACCCTCCTTCCCTGATACCTGAAGAAACCAGGTACCTGAGGGACACAAACCAAGAAAGTAGGCGAGAAGGTGCCTCCCTCCTGTGTCCAGGTTTCTGGCTAGGCTGGCCTGGGTTATGTGCACTGGACTTTTTAATTCCCTGTAAACCACTGGAAGAGCTGTAGGATCTGCTGGAGATTTCAGGCAGGGACTGGAAGGAAACATGGTAAACAGCTGGGAGCAGAGAATTGCTTTCAGCTTGCCCATGACTGAGCCCAGCCCCGTGAGCCCCTTTCATGTGGATTCACGCAGAGCCCCATTTCTGAGGGCGATGCTTCATCTTTGGGATGATCACTGTATGCTTGGCATTTACGACAGAATGTAGCAGAATGACACGAACGCCCATCACAGCTGCTCCTCGTGGGGGCTTAGGCGTCATCCTGAGAGCTAGGAAGGTTGGTGCTCTGTGTCCGTGCCCACTTTGATGATGGGTTTTGAAGGCAAAGTTTTCAGGAGAAGCTTCTTGGAAGAAGTAGAACTTAAAATAGACTTAGTCATATGAATGCGAGGAGACAGATCTCCCCCGGAGTCCCCTTTTGTCCCCCTGTGGTTTGACTGCCTGGTGGTGTGTGTATCTTTCAGTGTGCAGTCGTGAACACCCAGCATTCTAAATTCTTCTTGTTTTCTTCAAGCTGAATGGAAATCAGGTGGCTTCTCACCAAATCCTGTTAATAATTCTCATCAACCCCAGAAAATAAATTCAAACTTTTAGGTCAGGTGAAAGGTCCTGAGGACAGACTGTGACTCTGGGAAGTTACTTCCCGACTCTGTATTCTTTTAAAGTACTCTAACCACCGTCCTGAGCTCAGTGGCTCAGGATCAAGAGCTCCATGTCAGTGCTCTGTCAGTGCAGCTGTGAGGAGATGGGGAATAAAGGCATGAGTATGTAAGAAGCATCCCCCTGGGTCCTCCTTCCCTGTGTCAGCCACTGGCCTCATAGAAGTTCCGACGACAGTCCTGAAGAGGTTTCTGTGGGGAAGCAATCTCAAACGTTTTCTTATGATTAAGTTCTCTGCGAGAAGAAATTAGGAAATATCTTTTGGGAAGATGAGGAATGGAAAAAGTTATTTGCTCAGACCTTTGCCAAGCTGGGGGGGGGCTACTTTTAAATATATGCAGTTGAAGAACTTCCAGAAATATTTGCCCTTACATCTGAAGTCTGTGCACTAATCTCTCCATAGTTCTGCTTCGGAATTCTCATATCTGTAGGAGGCACCAGGACCATTAGCTGTGGTGTACGTGGTTCCCGAGAAGCTGTTGTAGAAAGGTACATCATAGCGTGGGGTTGGAAATGGCAGAGGGATTTGGGTTTTCTCAGAGCAGAAGGTCTGGTCCAGAGAGGAGGTCAGGCTCTGGCTTCTGCTCCTACTTACACACCTGTGACCTTGGGCATCCCTTAGAACAGGGATGGTAGTGTGTATACACACACACACACACACACACACACACACGCACACACATGATACAGAATGAATTAGAAAATGTCTTATTAATTAATGGTAAATATTTCTCTTATAAGAATTGTGACAGGGCAGGAGCCAGCAAGATAGCTCACTGGGTAAAGGTGCCACAATGCCTGAACACCCTCATGGTGGGAGGAGAGGAATGACTCCTGCAAGTTGTCCTCTCCCATCCACATGTGTACTCTGGGTTACACATGCACACATACACACACACACACACACACACACACACACTCGGACACATACACATAAACACAAATAATTTTTAAAAAAGAATGTGAGACTGAGTGTCGTGATGCATGCTTTTAATTCCAGTACTCAGGAGGCAAAGACAAGAGAATTTCTGTAAGATTTAGGCCATCCTGACCTACACAGCAAGCTCCAGGGAAACTGGAACCATAAGGAAACTCTGTCTCAAACAAATAAACAGACAAACAAACAAATGAACAACAACAAAAAAGAAAGTGACAGAGTGTTTATGATGATTCCCAATTAGAATCCACCTAGGGAAGTAACCTAAAGCAATAAAGCATTCTTCAGCATTTGAAGACTGATATTCCTTCAGGAAAATGGGCGTATCTATAGCATGAAGCACTCCTGAGCAGAGCTGGTGATAGAAGATGTCGTGTGGGCAATTTTAAACATTCAGTGAGAAGCAAGGGGACAGAGATGGAGCTGGTGGGTGCAGCTGGGAAGATGCAAGTGGATGCAGACCCAGGGCACCTGCACTCCACAGTGTAGGCCATTCACGTGTCCTTCTCATGCAGGATCATACTCCCCCACTATGTGGGTCCAAGGACTAGAGTTGGTAGTGACACCATACATGGGAGGTGCCCAGAGCCAAGGGCGTATGCTTTCTACTGAGGAAAAGAAGGACCACTCTGTTCCATATCTGAGAACCTGATGATCAGCCTTAGGATTAGAGAAGCAGGACAGGTGACACCAGTGGGTAACGTAATTGTTATGCCTGAATATTGAGCCCCTGTTGTGTGTATATTAAGTGTCTGTTGTGTATTTAGAGTGTCACGCTATCTGATGCCCAGATATTTTAGGTTTATTTAGGGCCTCCTGATCATGAGGCATCTCTTGGCCTCCATCCCTTCCTATCTGAATTTAATACACATACATGTTCTATTTAGTATTTCTTTGCCTGTAGTTATTATATCTTTTTAAAAATTCACTCATGTGGGAGCTGGAGAGATGCCTCAGCAGTTAAGGGCACTGGTTGCTCTTGCAGAAGCCCTGGGTTCAGTTCCCAGCACCTACATGCTTGCTAACAACCATCCATAAATCTGGTTCTAGGGGATCTGTCACCTTCTTCTGACCTCTGTGGGCACTGCATGACACAGGTGCACCTAACGTACATGCAGACAATACACTCACACACATAAAACAAATATAATAAAATATTTTTAAAAGATTAATATATGTGTTTATTTTCTTTTGAATTGAATGTTTTCAAACAATACAAGAAAGGCATATTAAAGACTGACCTTAAATTAATTTCTCAAAATTCTTTTCCAGATTAGATATATTTTTGTGAAATCATCTTATCAGTATAGGTGAGCTGAGGTGCCTGGGGAACCTTCTGAGAGCAGGCATAGGTCTGTATCTGTTTGCGAAGCTTGGGCATACTCACTTCAGGTTCAAGTGCTGAACTTCATGTTTAGCACTGGTTTTGATTCTTGCCTCCTTAGGAAAGAGAGGTGAGTATGGGTATCCACTCCCTGTCACACATGCTGCTTTGAGTCTTGTTGAAAGATTGCCTCAACTTTTAGTTATTAGTGGTCTGGCCGTGGCTCTGTGGTCAGGCACAATCCCTACATCCAACAATTTTAAGGAAGTATTTATGTGGTGGGCATAGGGGTCCATACTTTGTCCTGGGGCATAAGCTCTCAAGTTATTTTTTGCATGTTTGCAGCTGGCATGGGACATTGCAGTGCCCCACCCCAAAGGAGCAGCTGCAGTCTGCATCTAATACTGCAAACTGGGTTCCATACACACCTCCTGGTTCTGATGTTCTATGACTTTGTTAATCATACATACATACATACATACATACATACATACATATTGTTTTAATTAACTTTCTATTGCTGTGATAAAACACTCTGACCAAAACCAACTTTGGGAGGAAAGGGATTATTTGACTTACAAGTTCTGATCACAGTTCAGCCAGGGTAGGAACCTAGAGGCGGGAACGGAAGCATAGGCCACAGAAGAACACTACTTACTGGCTTGTTCCCCTACCTGTGCTCAGCCTGCTTTCTTATACAACCCCCTGCCGTCTGCCCAGGGGTGGCCCCACCCACAGTGGGTTGGATCCTCTCACATCACTCAACAATCAAGAAAATACCTCATAGACATGCCCACAGGTCAATCCAATAGAGGAAATTCCCAAACTGAAGTTCCCTCTTCCCAGGTGCATCAAGTCGACAACTGAAGCTGCCCAGCACACGTATGTATATGTATGCATGTATAGATATATAACACATATACATTTTTCCAAAGAACTATTTATCAGGAAACTCTTTTGCTGGTCTTTCCTGCAGGGACCAATTTGTAACTATAGAAGCTATAGTGCTAATTACAGTGGAGGTGAAGAGGGTGAAGGAAAGGGGCTCATTGGTGGGTGACTGAACGAGGTGGCCACACCTCTCCTCAGGGCTGGTAATTCACTCTCTACAGACTGATCCTTTCCGGGGGACCCAATTCAATGCAGTTCTGGACAACAGCTGGGCGTCAGCTGCTTGCTCCATTAGGAATCGGTTCCTCATATCCTTAATATTTCTGCTTTCAGCATGCTCCAGGTTGAAAATGGGATCTTAACACACAAACATTTTGAGGATTTGAGTCACTATGTTCTGAGGCTTGGCCAGTGTTATCTTGTTTTCTTCATGACTTGTGTGAGCAAAGACAGATCTTTGAGTTGAGGTGTTGTGGGAGGTGAGGCTTGTGTGGTGCTACTTTCTAGGAGAGATGACTGAGTGCTTTCATGGGCCCAGAGGCATCTGAAGGGGTTCGAGGTGGAGGAGGACTTGGCTGGGCTAGCAAGCTGGGAAGGCCCAAAAAGGAGCAAACTGTACATAGAGTAGGCCTGTCAGACGATGGGGCTGTGCCAGGATTTGTGCTTTGTCTCGTTGCCATGAGGCTGCTGTCTTGTGTGGCACCAGGCAGGGTACTGGAAGACTTAGTGGTCCCCACTATCAAGCAAACCCAGGGGCTACTAGGAGCAAGTATCCCCATATCATCTGGGGCACATCATTCCTAACCTCTGTCTGTACTATCCTGAAGATGCATGCATGCATGCATGCATACATACAGAAGAAGAACATACAGCTGCCCTTTGCTAGCCGCAGGCTCTGTGTCCATGAATTCAACGAACTGTAATGTGAACATGTTTGAAAAAAGTTGTTTGTACTGAGCATGTATAGACTTCTTCCCTTGCTACTGTTCTGTAAACAACTCAGCTTAACAGCTATCTGCACAGCATTTGCATTGTGTTAGGTATTATAAATCTAGAGATGATTTAGGAGGATGTATGTAGTTTCTATGCAAATACTGGGTCATTTTTAAGATTTATTTTTATTTATGTGTATGTGTTTTTGTATTTGTGTGTGTAAGTGTATGCCACCTGCGTGTGGGTTCCCTCAGAGTCCGGAAGAGGCATCCAATTCCCTTGGACCTGGAGTTACAGGTAATTGTCAGCCACCCCGTGTGGGTTCTGGGAACTAAACTCGGGTCCTCTTCAGGAGCAATAAGCACTCTGAACCACTGAGCCATCTCTCCAGCCCCACCATTTTATTGAACGGTGTAGTAGTTACTTTTTTTCTTTTTTTTTTTTTTTTGGAATTCACATTTTTCTCCTTTAATTTTATATTACTCTAAAGTATGCATACATACCCTCCCTCCATATACCACAATTACAAAGTCTGAAGATAAGTGGCAGGTTAATTCTAGATCCCATTAAGGTATTCACATTATAATGGTACGGTTGCTTTCAGGTAAAAGAAAATATTGCTCAGTTTGCCTTACTACTAGGTATTTGGTGCTAGCATCCACAGATGAGGGAGACTATTCGTTGTTTGTTTTTCTGGTGTTACTTCACTTAGCATAATGTCTTCTAGTTCCATCCATTTACCTGCAAAGTTCATGATGTCATATTTCTTTACTGCTGCATAGAACTCCATTGTGTAGATGTACCACATTTTCTCTATCTACTCATTGGTTGAGGGGCATTTGGGTTGCTTCCAGCTCTTTGCTATTGTGAAGAGAACTGCAGTAAACATAGATGTGCATGTATCTTTGCGGTAGGATGAGTCAGGAGTGGTATGACTGGCTAGGAGGTAGACTCATTTTGAGTCTTTTAAGGGTTCTCCACACCTCTTTCCGTAGTGGTTGTACGAGTTTACATTCTCACCAGCAGTAGATGAGTGTTCTCCTTTCCCCACATCTTCTCCAGCGTTTGGTGTCTTTAGTTTTCATGAACTTAGCCAGTCTTACTAGATTGAGATGATATCTTAAAGTGGTTTTAATTTATATTTCCTTAATTATTAATGATGTGGAACACTTTTTAAGATGTTTCTCAGCCATCTTTATTTCCTCACTTTCGAAGTCTCTGTTCAGCTCTTTCTTTACTCCATCTCTCGTGTGGATCATTTGTTTTCTTAGTCTTTGTTTTTTGAGTAGTTTATATATCCTGGATGTTAGTGCTCTGTCAGATGTATCAGTGGTGAAGGTTTCCTCCCACTCTCTGGGTTTTCTCTTCACTTCATTGATTGTTTCTTTTGCTGTACAGAAGCTTTTTTTTAAAGTTTATTTTTGTATGTGTATGAATGTACTGTCTGCACGTAGGTTTGTGCACCTGTGTTGTGAAATGCCATGGAGGTCAGAAGAGGGTGTCGGATTCCCCTGGAACTGGAGTTAAAGACGGCTCTCAGCCGCCACGTGGGTGCTGGGGATCGAACCCGGGTCCTCCGCAAGAGCAGTTGGCGCTCTCAACTGCTAGGCCATCTCTCCAGCCCCTGTACAGAAGCTTTTGGGTTCAATGAGATCCCACTTGTCAGTTATTAACCTTATTTCCTGTGCAGCTGCTGTCTGATTTAGGAAGTCTTTTCCTACACCCATGTCTTGTAGGTTGCTGCCAACATTTTCTTCTATCACCTTCAGAGTTTCGGGTTTCATTTTGAGATCTTTGATCCATTTGGAGTTGATTTTTATACAGGATAAGAGGTAGGGACTTAATTTTATTCTTCTACAAGTGGTGATCCAGTTTTGCCAATACCATTTGCTGAAGATGCTGTCTTTCCTCCATTGAGTTTTTTTGGCCCCTTTGTCAAATATGAGGTGGCTGAAATTGTATGTGCTCAAGTTTGGATCTTCGGTTTTATTCCATTGGTCTACCAGTCTGTTTTTGTACCAGTACCAGGCTGTTTTTATGACTATAGCCCTAGAGTATAGTTTGATGTCTGGTATAGCAGTCCTCCCTGTATTGTACTTTTCGGTCAGGGTCACTTTGGCTATTCGGGGTCTTTTGTTTTTCCATATGAATTTAAGGATTTTTTTCCAAGTCTTTGAAGAGACTCTTGGGGATTTTAATTGGGATTGCATTGAATCTGTATATCAATTTGGGTAGAATGAACATTTTTACTATATTAATTTTTCCAATCCATGAGCATGGGAGGTTTTCCCATCTTCTGATGTCTTCTTCAATCTCCTTCTTCAGGAGTTTAAAATTTTTTGTTGTAGAGATCTTTGGTGTCTTTGGTTAGGTTTGTTCCTAGGTATTTTATTGTTTTTGAGGCTATTGTGAGTGGAAAGGTCTTTTTGTATTCCTTCTCCAGTTGCTTATTGTTGGTGTAGAGAAAAGCTACTGCTTTTTCTAGGCTAATTTACTGTTTCTATGACCAAATACTCCACAGGAAATCAACTTATGAGAGGAGGGACTTTGTTTTGCCTCAGTTTGGGGTATAGTCCATGATGGCAGAGAAGACGTGGTGGAGTACATGGTATCCATGGCAGCGGAACCATGTGGATGAAACTCCTCAGATCTCAGCAAATGAGGAAGAGAGAGAGAGAGAGAGAGAGAGAGAGAGAGAGAGAGAGAGAGAATGAGAATCAGATGGACACAAGGCCAAGCTATCGACCCTAAGGTCTGCCTTTTAGCAACCTACTTCCTCCAGCTGGGTCCCACCTCCAAAATGTTCTATAATATCCCAAAACTGCACCAGCAGCTGGGTACCAAGTGCTCACACACATGTCGGGGACATTTCACACCAAGTACAACAAAGAGACTTGAGCATCTGCAGACCAGGGTATCCTCAGTCAGTGTCCTGGAACCAATCTTTTGCATATCCTGTGCATGAATGTATTTACTAAACAGGGGTGATGTTCCCATTCTGTGGGCTGCCTACTGTGTAGAGTCTCTTTCCCACATTATTAGATTATTACACAGTCTTCCTTTGCATCTGTTCCCGTAGCTAGGAGAGATTCCAGTACATGGATAGGTCTCAGTTTCCTCATCCAAACCCTATCTTGGTAGATGTATAATTAGGTCATTTTCAGCCTTTCACCATTTGGCGAGTAGCACAACCGTGAGCATTTTTGTCAGAGTTTGTCTGCCCATTTGTCTGATCTTTTTCCTTCTGAATATGACCCCTGAAGTAGGCTTCCTATGTTACATGCAAGGCTCCTTCTTTGATGTGTCCTATTCCAAACAATCTTTTTTGCACATCAAGGTTCTTTCCCGTGATGTGAGTTTGTACTGAGATTTCATGTATCTTGCTTGAGACCATCTGTGTTACTCAGCATTCACTCTTAATTGGTCTAAGCAGAAGAGAATTTAAAGCAGGAAGTTCAGGGCTGACAGATTGTTGGTATCCTGGTCCTTGGCTACACATGCAGGTGGGACCTCAGAGCAGCCCTGCAGAGCTGGGCCTCCAGGAAGTCTTTGGTGGCTTCAGGCTGTGTGCCTTTAGCAGTTCATGCCCTGTCCATGGATGGTTCCATCTGCTGCTCAGAGTCCATGGAGGGATGGGTGAGGGTCTAGGACCACCATCCACAGGCAGACTGGATGCATCTGTGGAGCGGCCTCTTGACATGAGTCCTGAAGTCTCGGCTCTGTTCTCTTTGAGAAGTCAGATGGAGGCTTCCACCTTCAACTTCAAAACAGCTAGAAAAACAGTGAACTCATACACAAATAGTTCTCTTAGACTTGCTTTGTTTACAGGGAAAGAGTTGGGAAATCAGACCCCAGGAGACCTGCCTGAAAGGAGAGGGCTTGCACAGGCCATGAGGGGAGTGCTCTCCTGGCCCTTTCTCTCAGCTGGGTGGATGCTGAACACCCCTCCATTATCAGGTGTGGGTGGGAAATAAGACTTAATGCGATGCTACATTAATAGCCAGTTTTTTCCTGAGTCATAATTGATCCCGCAGTTTATGAATATTCTCTCTGCCTCTCTTTTGTGTACAATTACTATGAGTTCAGAGGTCTTGATAGTTCTGAGCGACCCCCTGAGTGGATTATTATATTTTCTGTTCTTCAGGGAAGGGGTTCAGAAGACACCATGTGTTTAGCAACTCAGAGCACAGCCCCGAACGTGTTGGAGATAGTGTGTGTGTGTGTGGGGGGGTGGACCACATGTCTGATGCTCACACCCTTCTGACTCCCAACAGTAAACATCAGTCCCGATGGATGAATTATTGAAAATGATCTGGTGCTCCCCCCCAATGCTGAAAGGTGATTGGGAGGAGTACCTCATGCTCTGTGGATGAGCCTTGGAGGATTCAGCGCAGCTTGCTTTTACAAGGTCTGTCCAGGAAACCTTGAGAAAAAGAGAACCTAGTAGTGATTTGACATATACTAAGTGCTTTGCCTTAGCTAACTAGCTTCCTTCTCCTTCCTTTTCTCCCTCCCTCCATCTCTCCCTCTGCCTCTGCCTCCCTCCCTCTCTCCCTTCCTCCTTCTCTCCTTTCTTTTCATTCTATCACTGAGCTACAGCCAAGCTTTGACCTTAGGTTTCTATGGCAGCTTCTCTTTACGGATTTAAAGTAGGATTTGATTTATATACAACAGCCATTTTGCTTTAATTCGAGGGTATGCACTGATTGTATGGCATGAAATAAACTGCGATAATTATTTTACCACCAATAGCTGTTTTTCTCTCAATTCTTCATGTGTAGAATGAGACTCTTAGGGGGTTTGTGACATGTATATCGGATATTGAGGCTACTTGGTACAGAGCCCCACCACCCTGTGCTTTCAAGTAATGAATAAAGAAAGAGCATGTTTCAGGTCAGAAGTGCCTCCTTCCAGCTCTGAAATTGGATGACATTCACCACCTGTGGAGAGAGGCCCATCATTTTTGAACAGTTTCACCTTTGTCACTTCATTTAATCCTTACAGTCATCCTGTGAGTTTAGAAGAAAGGAAGTTCAGGCTTAGGGACAGGAAGTGCCTCGGCTAGGAATGCTCCGGTATGACACCAGAAAGCCATGCCTGTTTCCTCGGAGTTCCTCAGCTCCCTGCGCCCCCAGCATGTCCTGCGGGTATTATTACCATTGTGATAGTTGAGCTGACACACTGGACACGAGGACTGCTGTCCCCTTTTCTGTATCTGTGCCCGTCTCATAGAGAAGCACGCAGAAGCACAGCATGTCACCCACACGATCATGAGCAGGGACTTCTTTCATTTTTTGAGATTTAAGTTTTTAATTTATGTGTGTGTGTGTGTGTGTGTGTGTGTGTGTGTGTGTATGAATGTCCTGTGATTTCAGGCACCTGCAGAGGTCAGAAGAGTGTGTCGGATGGATCCCTTGGAGCTGGAGTTACAGGTGGTTGTGAACTTCATGATGTGGATGCTGGGAACTGAACTCAGGTCCTCTGGAAGATCAGCAAGTGCTCTTAGCCACTGAGCCATTTCTCCAGCCCCTGTCACCTTGTTTACAACCTTTTTTGAGCTCTGAACTTGGAAATGCCTGGCTGGGGAATGTCTTTGTGAGCCACTCAGAGTTTCATTTAATGTACAGAATGGCCTGCTGGGGTGTGTACACAGCTAGAGCCGGGTCTGGGCTTTGGAAGAGGCTCGTTATTCTCCTGTCAGTGCCAGAGCCCTCCCTCTGAAGTCCCACCTGTACTGAAGCCCCAGCTTGGAGTGATGGTCATGACTCTTTTCCCTCCCTCCTACCTCTCCTTGCTCCTTCTTTCAGCAACTGGCAGGAGAGTGGGGTCAGAAAGGGCACAGGTGAGGGCTGACTGGACCCAGTCCACACACTGGCTGGGCCCTTGCTGTTTGATGAAGCAGTGGCCTCACCGTCTTCTCTGTACTGCACAGCATTGTGATGCCTACCTCCTGGGGCTGTGGAGAGAAGTGAAGGTTGTGCCTTATGTGGAAAGGGCAGAATGCGGGGGAAACAGTGTTATGCAGGGATTTTAGACAGTTGGTACTTGGTCTTGCAAAGTAAGAGTAGTCTGGGGTGGCAGGCTATGTCTTGAGTGGAGGGCAGCCAGGACTCTACTGCAGTGTGAGGATACATGGTGGAGGTTGCGTCTACTTCCAGCCTATCTCAAAGTAGAGCTGTGAGTGCACAGTCTGGCTCTTACATTCTCTACATGTGGGTCTCATTGCCCATCTTCCATGCACTCAAACCATACACAAGCCACAGTGCCCTGCTATTGAATGCTTCTTCACCTTCTGGAGGGATAGGGGAAAGGGACACAGCTAGCTGAACAAGTCTGTGTTCCAAGCTCTGTCGTTACATCCTGATGTATTATCTCTCCAATTAAAAATAGTAATGATGATCCTTGTTTCAAGGTAGAAACTCCAGGTGGGAGGTGAGCAGGACTTGCCTGTCCCCAGCCTGGGAGACACGGGTGAGGTTGAAGAGATGAGCTGACATTCAAAGCAGGTGGCTGCAACCCAGGGTTGCCTGTTGGATCCTGGATTTGCACTGGGCTAAGGGTGCATGCTCAGGGTCGCTTTGTCCTGAGTTATCTGGCTCCTCTGGCGATCCCCAGCGAACCACTTGCCCTGTGTCGGCGCAATTAACTGAAGGAGCGGATACTTCCCAAACATCATCTGTTCGTGTTTCTCCCCAGCTCCTAAATAAACACTGCTGTTGTGATAGCATGTTATAACAATTCTTTGCTCTTTCTGACAGACACCCAGACATCTAATACTAAGTTGCACTTTAAGCTACTGATCATAAACTAAATTGGAGCTCATACTGGATTCTTTCCAAGGGCATGTGAGCTAGCTCTCTATCACTACAACAAATACTTGAATTAACCATATTATAAAGAAAGGTTTGTTTGAGGTCATAGCTTTGAAGATTCTAGTGCATGATCACTTGGACCATGGCTTTTCTGTTTCTGGTTTGGGAATAACAGGGAACATGTGGCTGGGCCAAACTCATAGCTAGAAAGAAGAGGACAAGAACCTTGCCTTCCCCTTCAATATTCCGCCCTTAGTGATCTGGAGACTTCCCTCTAGATATCACCCTTCAAGTCTTCTACCACCTCTTAGTACCACCACCTTCTCCCAGGGGATTAAGCCTTTAACATGGAGAGCAATTATTTAAACAATGGCAAAGGGTCAATATGCCATGGTGTTTGGTTCTTTCTTCGCACGTGTGTGTGTGTGTGTGATGCATGCATATGTGTATGTGTACTTGTGTGGGGGTGCACTGTGCATGTGCGTGCATGGGTATGTACATGCATGTGCAGGTCTAAAGATGTATTTATCATTTTTCATTTTATTTAATGATGCAAAGACTCCCACTGAACCCAAGCTAGCCAATTCCAACTAGCCTATCTTGCCATCTTGCCCCAAGGACCCCTTGTCTCTGCCTCCTGAGCACTAGGATTACAGATGCCACCATGTGTACCAGCTTTTACTGGGTTCTGGGTATTTGAATTCCAGTTTTCATGCTTGCATAGCAAGTACTTTATCCACTGAGCCATCTCCCCAGCCCCAGTGTTAGATTTTTCTTACAGACTGACAACTCTCCCGTAAAGCTGTGGTTTCCAGTTTTTCTGTGTATGTGGCATTGAACACCTTGGTAAACCTTTCAATGACAATGACTGTTTTTTCACAATACATCAGTAGGAATGACATGTATCAACAAAAGATGTTGAATCTTGAGACTTGCATAGTTGACATTGTATTTTATTAACGATCTCAACACCCACATATATTTGAAAAATATGATACACTGTGGCATGTACACACACACACACATACACACACACAAACACACACACACACACACACACACACATCCAGGAGTGGTGGTGCATGCCTTTAATTCCAGCATTCGGGAGGCAGAGGCAGGTGGATCTCTGTGAGTTCAAGGCCAGCCTGATCTATAGAGCGAGCCCCAGGCCAACTAAAGGGAGACCCTGTCTCGAAAATACATAAAAAAAAAAGAAAATAAAATAAAAAGAAAAATACCCTGCATATATGGGTCAAGTAATATTTATTTCATTTCCAGATGTTACTTTTTTTTTTTTGTCTTTTTTGAGACAGGGTCTCAAAAAAAATAAATAAATAAAAACTGGCCTGGAACTCACTCTGTAGACCAGGCTGGCCTTGAACTTACAAAGATCCACCTGCCTCTGCCTCTGCCTTCCGAGTGCTAGGTTTAAAGGTGTGCACCACCATGCCTGGCCAGATGTTACTTTTATATCAATGGTTCAGACAGAATTAAGGTCCGTGTTTGGGAATTTCATATTTGTAGGCTTCCAGAGAGGCACCCAGAGCAGGCTGCTTTCTGTAGTTGACTTTTCCTCCAGGGAACTTTGCTTGCAATTGCAGTAGCTTCCACCAGGAGGTGCTGTGGTCATACCATTTGTGCGTTGGGAGGCTGCCCCAACTATAAGATGAAGTATGGCTGGGTGTGGTGGCACACACCTTTAATCCCAGCAGAGGCCGGTGGATCTCTATGAGTTCAAGGCCAGCCTGGTCTACATAGTGAGTTCCAGGCCATCTGGGTCTAAAAAAAAATAGTGTGGCTTTCCACTTCCAATAATTATTTATTTATTTATTTATTTATTTATTTATTTATATATTTTTATCAAATCTAGACCCGTGTCCCCCACCCTATCCCCCCATCCCACCAGAGCTCATGCATTCTGCCAAACATGCTTTTCATCTCTTTCTCAGTCTTTCTCAATATTCTCCATGTGGAAGATGACTGTTTTGAGCAGAAGTTCACTGTTTCAGTCAGTTCTTTGATGCAGTCCTTTCTGTTGTTGTTGTGCTGAGTGAAGTAACACAGTCCCAGAAAAACAAACGACGAATGGTATCCCTCATCTATGGATGCTAGTGCCAATTACCTAGTTGTAAGTATTTCTTGTGCACGGCCCCTTGAGCTTTTGTCCAAGCAGTTGGGAGTGATGCATATTGGAAACAACCACTTACAATAATTTTAAGACAGAAATATTTTATTTAAAAAATGTGACTGAACAGAATAATGTCATAAGAAGCAACAAAATAGGAGCACAGATTAGTAGCACACTAAGCAAACAACTAAAAAGTACTTACTGTGCCATTCTATTTAGTTCTGGATTTCATCTCCTTTTCGATTTCAGGAATTAAGAGCAAATCCAACCATTGGGTACACTACCCAAGAGACTGAGTATCATAGACCCACAAAGCAACAGAAATTTCCAGGCTGCCTTGCCCAGTCAGGGACTGAGGGGTACCCTAGGTGCCTCTTTCCTAGACCCTCATATGAAGCTCAGGGACTTTGGCAGGCACATCCTGCCCTAATAGCCCAGTTTCTCAGGGCACACGGGCCTGCTCACTTATGAAACACAACTGTCTGTCAAGCCAATTTGAATAGGAATGATGTTGCTACTAGGAAGCCAGGTAGGAATTTCCCATAGAGTGGGTACTGAGCAGGTGTAGAGGTATGGCCAAGTGGGGAGTCTCTGTGGGTGGCTATTGAAGGGGATAGTAGATCCTGAGCCCTTCCTCTCCCTCACCACAAAGCAGACTCCTCCACCACACACTGTCACTGTGAAGCAGTGTCATGACTGTCCTGAGCATCAAGGTCTGTCCGTTTTGATTCGTGTGAGCCTGAGTAAACCTTTCCTCTTTTTGAGCTGACTTGTTTCCAGTATTTGCTATAGTAAAGAAAGCTGACTCACACCAGTTCCTTTAAGCAAATCTCAACCTATGTTAGAGGCTCACTGGTAAAAATCATTTGCCCCCATTCTGTCTGGGGTTCCTTCAGCCCACAGTCAGTGAGGCTCCTGGGGAACACACTCATGGGCTCTGTCACTTAAGTGCAGTGAGGTTCAGAAGAAGGCAGTGCGGGCTCTGATGGATATGTGGGGATGAGATGTAGGCATAGCCCATGCCTGGGCTGGAGATGTCCCGGGGTATTCCCTGGGGTTCATGGTAGAGCAGAACTAGCTATGGACAGAGGGATGGGGGAGCAAAGTGCTGAAAGCCACCACACTTTTAGGGGCCCATGAAAGTGTTTTAAGTTCTGACTGTTTCAAATCAGACTGAAAACATGACCTTGCTGGGCGTGGTGGCGCACGCCTTTAATCCCAGCACTCAGGAGGCAGAGGCAGGCAGATCTCTGTGAGTTCAAGGCCAGCCTGGTCTACACGGTGAGCTCTAGGCCAGCTGGGATTAAAGGGAGACCCTGCCTTGAAAAGATCCCCCCCCCAAAAAAAGAAAGAAAGAAAACATGACCTTTAGGTTATAGAACATGTTTTAATATGTAGTATTAATATATTCATCTTTGTACTGACTCAATAGTAAGGTAAGCACTGTCGGTTCCTTACTGGGGGAAAGGGACTATGAGGGAAAAAATGCAAGAAAAAGCCATAATGTCTGCCAGGGTAGGCTGCATCAGAGGGTCCTTGTGACCTTGAGTCAGAGAGGTGGCAGTGACCCCGTCAGTAAGGCTCATCTGGTAGCATGATTCAGTGCGTGCAGGATGGGACAGGAGGGGCCCAGGGACCCCCCTGCACCAGAGCCCATTCCATCGGTGAAGGCAACATTCCTCATTCTTCAGGCTCGGGCTCCATTTAACATCACTGAGAAATGGGTACTTGGGAGTCTTAGGACCCTTAGAGCTACATCCGGGCTGCAAACAGATGGAGTTCTGAAAATACCATGCGTGTTTGAGGTCTTCTCAGTCTGGTTACTCAGGCACGAGACTTCCTTGTATGTCAGCGTGGCTGTCATTCACAAAGATGAGCCAAAGGGATCACATGATACAAGTCAGGAGGGCTGGGCCTTAGTGCTGTGGAAGGCGGCTTTCCTGTCTTTGCTTGTTGGCCCTGTGTCAGCAGCCCTGCCACCCAGGCCTCACCCTGCAGGCTGACTAAGGAGGCCTGGGAGGGACTGTCTGGGTCTACAAGACAAGCTTTTCAGGTGAGTCTGCCAGGCATTTGAGGTAGAAGTACAGCCTTCCCTCGAGTCTGGGCTGTGAACAGGTGGACGCGATTTCTTTTTTTTTTTATTTAATTTTTATTTTTGAATGTGTATGAATGTACTGTCTGCTTGTAGGTTTGTGCACCCGTGTCGTGTAATGCTGCAGAGGTCAGAAGAGGGTCTCGGATTCCCCTGGAACTGGAGTTCTCCTAGTTGGAGTTACAGATGGTTCTTAGCCGCCATGTGGGTGCTAGGGATCAAACCCGGGTCCTCTGCAAGAGCAGTCAGTGCTCTTAACCGCTAGGCCATCTCTCCAGCCCCTTTCTAAGGATGAGCTCTAACCTTCCCTTGGGAGGTAGGAGGAACCTGAGACCTTATCAGGAGATTCTGGGAGTAGGCCTGGCCTGGCTCACCGGCAGAAGCATAGGCCCTCCTTTGTCCTCAGCTCCTGTCTTCCCGACCTCCTTCCTTTTGGCTCATGGAGTCAGCAGATGATCTGCTTTTCCACACCTGCATGCACAGTGCCGCTTTCCTTGACCCATTTTGTTCACACTGCTGTAGCCACACGCACAGTGCTGAGAGGTTAGGCAAGATGGTGCGACTGCATGGGGGTGCCACCATACATGGAAATATGTGATACAAGCAATGTGTGCAAGATGCAAACCTAGTGGCATTCATGAATGTGGGTTGGGAAAGGGGAGCTCTATTTTCTGAGTAAGGAAGTGAAGGGAAGCATTTGCAGCTGGAGGAAAGGCCTGATTGCAGAGCAGGGCCCTGTCTGGTGGGAGGAGGGTGGATCATGTGCAGAGCCTGCATGCAGTAGAGGAGGTTAAAGTGTGCTGTCTGGGGCACGGTGGTGCATGTCCTTGTGACTCATTCATTTCTCGGGAGTCTAAGGCAGAAGGTTCACGAATGTCAGGACAGTCCAATGGAGACCCTTTCTCTAAGGCAAGTAATAAATAACCACGCCGCAGCTGAACTGGGGAAGTGTTGTACCCCTCCCTGGGTGTGATGGGGCTGGGGGCCTGGGAGGTGACCACTCAGTCGAGGCTTCAGGGCTGTCTGTGGCTGATTCAGTGGAAGTTGTGGAGCTGTACATGGGAGAAGTATGGCTGGCATGGTCCTGTACCTGGGGAATACTCGGGAAATGAATCAGGGAAGGGATTATTCCCATGATAGAATGAAGGATGGAGCCGAAGGAATGGGGCTCATAGGAGGTATATGAAACTTGTATGACAACACCACAAAATTGTACTCATGACACAAACCAGCCATTGTATGAATGGATATACTTAGATGTTCTACCAATGGAGGGAGAACCATTTCAGTTTTCCCCAAGTTAACTTGTAGACTTAATGTAGTTTCCAGACAGAATCTGGGCAGATAAATTACCAGATATTGAAAGATTGTGTGTTTATAATAATTTGAACATTTTGCCATTAGGGTAAAAACAGCTTGTCCATGGAAACTACTAGAAAGTCTGGAAAAATATAGCTTAATAGATTTAGTTGCTATTTAACAATGGGAGAGGACAAATCCACCACTTAATCAAATTCCATAATATACTCCACATAGATTTATTCTGAGTGTGAAAATGAAAGCATAAAGGAATAAAAAAATTTAGGCAAGTAAGCATATAAGATGAGAAATATCTTTTGACACCATAACACTAGATACAGAAGCCTCAAGGCAATGGTTGTTTTATTTGAATGTGTGCGTGTGCATGTGCGTGTGCATGTGCGTGTGCATGTGTGTGTGTGTGTGTGTAAACATTAATATGCATAAAGAAATAAAACAGAAAATAAAATCAGCAGCTAGATGGTAAACCAAAAGAAAAAATGCTTATAACATAAAAAGCAAATATAATATTCAGTATGACAATTTTTGTTCACTTGAGATAAGATCTTGCTATGTAGCTTAGACTGGCCTTGAACTTAGGATCCTACTTCCTCAGCCTCCCAGGTGATGAGGTTATAGGTGTGTGCTGCCAGTCCTAGTTGAATACCTATTATTTTAAAAGAATTTCCCTCAAGGAGTAAAAGACACGAAAAGAGGAAAGGAAATGGCAGGAAGCATGAAGAAGTCAGTCTCAGTAACATGAGCTGTCTAATTAGCAAATTTATGGTGTGTTTCATTGCTTTTATGGAGGATGGTGCTCTGTGCAAGTGAAGGTATGTGACAAAGACACTCCTGGAACTCTGGGAGTGGAAGATGAACACTTCCTGCCAAGCGATTTGGCAGTCTGTCTCGAAACCTTTATGAGAATTCCTCCCTTATCCTGCCGATTCCATTTCTAGGAATTTATCCTGGGGAGACAATTAAATCTGCAGTTAGAGATTCCTCTGCAAGAATGTTCATCGCAACATTATTTATAAAGGGGAACATTTAGAAATAATTTGAGTATCCAGTCATGGGCAGTGAGTCATTCCTGTGTCACAATGCAGTCAAGCCCTTAGGAACATTCTTGAAAGATACATGGTCACAGGGAATGCCATGATTGAAGGCAAGAGGGGTGGTGGGCCAGGGATAGAGGAAACATATGACCCCTAAGGAAGAGAGCTAGGGGCCGGGGTGCACACAGGCTGGGCTGGAGAAGAGGCCGCTCGTTATGTTCTGCAGGTTGCCTTCAGTGAATTTTAATGGAGCAGCTGTTGGGTGCAAGGTAGTGTCATTTAGGCTTTGGGTCCATGGACCCTCGGTGAGCTGTGCCTTCAGGACTCCCCTCTTCTCCTGGCTGCAACCCTGCTAAGGAGCTGCCACCCCCCCCTTCTGTTCCCAGTGCTCATGATGGACAGGAGAGTTCAAAACTGATCCAAACAAAAAATCAGGATATAGAACTTTAAAAATTGTTTTTATTATTTTTTATGTGTATTAGTGTACTGTCTGCATGCAGTTTGTGCACCCATGTTGTGCAGTGTCGCGGAGGTCAGAAGAGGGTGTCAGATTCCCCTGGAACTGGAGTTAAAGACAGTTCTTAGCTGCCATGTGGGTGCTGGGAATCAAACCCGGGTCCTCTGCAAGAGCAGTCAGAGCTCTTAACTGCTGAGCCATCTCTCCAGCCCAGGATATAGAACTTTTAAAATTCAAAACTTCATGATGTAAAACTTTTTAAAAGAGGGATTGCATTCTATATTAAAAAAAAGTTGATGGGGGCTGGAGAGATAGCCTAGCGGTTAAGAGCACCGACGCTCTTGCAGAGGACCCGGGTTCGATCCCCAGCACCCACATGGCGGCTAAGAACCGTCTGTAACTCCAATTCCAGGAGAACTCCAGTTCCAGGGGAATCCGAGACCCTCTTCTGACCTCTGCGGCATTGCACAACACGGGTGCACAGACCTGCATGCAGACAGTACATTCATACACATACAAAAATAAATAAATTAATTAATTAAAAAAAAATTTAAAAAAAAGTTGATATATGGGTGTGTGTCTGTGTGTGTCTGTGTGTGTGTGTGTAGGTACTAAACTGGAAGGAAGCATATGGAAATATTAGTTCTGTTAGTGTTGTAGAGTTGTGGGAGATTTCATATTATTTTACATTTTGTTACAAACATCATGGGTTATTTTTAAAGTTTGTTGTGCTATAATTGATATATAATTTACATGCATTTAAGACGCATAATTTGCTAAGTTTTGATATGAGATATGCCCATGAAACCAACATCACCATCAAGATAATGCACATACACACACCTGTCACCTCCCCAAAGCTCCTCACTTCCTCTGCTATCTTCCCTTGCTCACACCCCTGTGAGGCAGCCCGTGCTGGACTCCTGGTATTACCTTCTCATTTCCTAGCATTCTGTGCAAATGGAATCATAAGGTACATGTTCTCTTTGGCTTCTTTTCCCCACAGTTACTTTGCAACTCATCTGTATAGTTGTCTGTATCACTTGTTTATTCCTTTTTATTACTGAGAAGTTCCACTTGCAGATGTATATTATAGTACACAGTTTTTGCAAGCCAACAAATAGCTCGATAATTAGGAAAACCCTCATCCTTCTGAGCATACTCCAGGCCTGTCTTGGACCTTCAGAATCTGTTCCCTTCCATTTTTTCCCTGTCTGGAAGTTTGGGGGTAGTTCTCCTGGCCTGACAGTGACCCTAAGGGCAGTAGGCAGATGTATACACACCATATTGGCTCAACATGAAGCTCTGCCAAGTTTTAACACTTGAGTGTGCATAAGGTGTGTCCTTATGATCAGAGTTTTTTATTTCAGTGTCTAGGAGACTCAGTCCTGGTCAGTGGCATTTTGAGGAAACACTCTTGTGCTTGGCCTCTGTCAGAGTTGAAGAAGGTTTTGTTGAACGAGCTCCACTTCTCACAGGTTGGCATCGACTAACTTCTCTTAACCATGCTTTTCCTTGCCCAGCACCCATGAACGCCTGACTGTTCTCTTTCCCACCTCTACTTAACACCCCATCTCTGTGCAGAGTGGCCCCCTTACCCCCATCACCTCTGTCACTCTGCAGTCCTGACCTTTATCTGGGTGGAGTAGACAGCCCTCCCCGCAGTGCTCCCAGGTGATTTTCATGGGGCTTCCCCATCTTCTGGGGTAGCAGGAGCCCAGGTAGCAAGGCCAAAGCCCCACATTCCTCAGATCTTCAGACTAACCCTGGGCATACTGGTCCTGTGACCAGAGCAGCTGGCTGTGACGTGCTCTGCACCAATTACCCATATCTCTGGGGGGGAAGGGTGTCCTAGAAGGTGCATCTTATGTGTCCGTAAGTAATTTTACCATGACACTCTGTTCTGGTTGTCTGCCAAGCATTGCCACCAGGGTCCAAAGAAGCGACCTAGCCGCTGATAGTTCCATGCAGAAAAGGGGCAGCCAGGGGCAGAGCCTTTCCAGCCCACTGTACCCTCTCGTCCCTGGGCCAGCTTGCCCTGAGGTGTAGGATGCAATGTCCTTTTCTGCCTTTCTTTTTCCCTCCATGCACCACCCTGAGCATACCAGGCCACGCTTTCACCCAAACCACTCACACTAGCAGAGCTGTGCACTGGCAAGAAGGCTGCTGATGTCACCCTAGGGCTCCTGCTTTGGGTCACACCTCCAATGCACTAGGCTTGTGCACTGACTTGGGACCCTGCCCTCCAGGCCCCAAGGCCCCAAGGCCCCAAGGCCCCAAGGCCCTGCTCGGGGAGCACCTTTCTCTTCTTCCTTTTCCAGGGGTCCTACACACCTGGTGATGCTTCATGAAACAGACACAGGCAAGGGAGGCTGGCTGCCAGGGCCTCCCTGGACAGGTGCAGACAGAAGCAGCTCCTGTTGCTCCTAGCTCGGGTCTCAGCCCTTGTTTGATCAGAAATGCTGAGAGAGATGCTGGTGTTGGGGATGCTGGTACCAGGGTGAAGAGTCAGCCCTGTGAACTTGGGAACTGGCTCCCTGGGAGGTTGGGGACAGCTGGGAGGGGCCTGGGCTCCTCTCTGCCTCCCAGGTGCTCTAGCTTTGGAAAAGTCTCCCTCAAAGAATCTCCACTGAAGGATGGAAACAAACAGTAAGCCTGCTTGGCTCCTGTCCACCCATGTAACCTTAGAGCCACCATTAACCCTGACAGGACCCAGCTTATACAACCTGAAAGCAGGCATGAGATGAGCAGGGGTGGGCGGGAGGGCAGGCTCCATTCAGGAAGCTTCTGTGGGGCTCTGCCCACCTGGCACCCTCCTGAAGGTATTGCCCCTTCCCTGCTTGTGGCTGGGTAGAACTCAGGTTTCAAGGTGGTCTGGGGACTGCTCCTGATCTTGGTGGAGTTCTGGGAGTGGGGCAGGGTTCTGTCAGGTTTCTCAGTGGACCCTTCTTGTGGTTGAAGATGCCCACGTGTGGGCTGGAGAGATGGCCTAGCGGTTAAGAGCGCCAACTGTTCTTACAGAGGACCCGGATTTGATCCCCAGCACCCACATGGCGGCCAAAAGCCGTCTGAAACTCCAATTCCAGGAGAACTTCAGTTCCAGGGGAATCCGACGCCCTCTTCTGACCTCCGCGGCATTGCATGACACAGGTGCACACACCTGCATGCAGACAGTGCATTCATACACATACCGAAATAAATAAAATTAAAAAAAAAAAGAAGATGCCCACGTGTGTGGTTACATGCGTTTGTCCACAGCACCATCACACTGCACATTGGCGTGCCATCTCCATCTCCCTGGAAACCTGCTCTGGGAAGCTTAGCCTAGGGCAGAGGAACAGAGGCTGGCTCTGTGAATTTTGATGCTGCCGTTTGCAGAGGCCAGGCTGTAGCCTGGCAATGGAGCCATGTGAGCCGCCTGCTACTTCCGAAGTGAGGGGTTTTGCTAACATGGTTACCTGGAGTCTGGGGGCTCCTGCTTCTTTCCATGTGGCCTGGCTCCTGACACAAGCAGGGCTCCTTAGTCAGAAGGTAATGAAAGCTTGGAGTACAGAGATGGTGTCTAACCCTGTCAGCAGGGAATGCTTCTGGATAGGCCAGTCTTCCCATCATACCCTCTTGTGTCACCACAGACTCACCTACTGCAGATCAGGGCTCTGCATAGTTTATTTACTTCTCAAAGACATTGCTTGACTGTTTATTATTATCCTGGAGGCTCAGGGTATGCAAAGAACTTGGCCAATTGTACTTGTTTACTAAGGTTTTCTGCTCTGAAGACACCACTTTCCTTGACCCCTTTAATATGCAGATTGCCCTTGGAAGGAGATGTGATCCTTAGAGACAAAGGGACCAGCTGGTGACATCCTGCCAACCTGATGAAGTGGTCTTTACCCTGTGCCCTTCAGCCCTGCCTACTCAGAGCTACCCCCGTGGACCTTTTGCAGTCTGGCTAGACCCTTCGTGTCTGATCACTTCCGACACTCACCTTTCTCCGCCCATTCCTCACAGTGTTCCACCTTGAGCCTTCCTGTTCTCCAAACAAACCCATACTATGGGCCTAACAGTGTCCTCTCTGCCCAGGGACCTTTCACCTGGTGGGCTGCCCACGGGCCACCTCCAGGCAGGTGTTCTGGGCCCCCCCTCCCTCCACCATGCCCTGGACAGAAGTAACTGGTCCTGGTTGCTCCCCTGGAGCATCTGTATGAATCTGTTACAGGTGGGTTAGGAAGATATCTGCCTCCCCCAACAGTCTGGGATCGTGGAGAAGGTGGAAGAATAGCACATAATAGGGTTCAGCCCACAGTGTTTGAAGCAGGTTGACTAGAACTGTTAGAGAGATAGAAATACTCTTTTCAAATCTAATGGGGTTTTGTTGTTGTTGTTTGTTTTGTTTTGTTTTGTTTTGTTTTGTTTTGTTGAGTCAGGGTCTCTCTATGTAGTCCTAGATGACCTAGAATTTGCTATGTAGATCAGGCTGGCCTCGAACTCACAGGGATCCACCAACTTCTGCCTCCTGGATGTCGAGATTAAAGGCATATGCCACCATACCTGGCTTGATCTAGTACTTTTTATGTTTGAAAGCTTTGGCAATATTGCTAAGACTTTTCCACACACTGAAGTGATCTTGATGTTAAAGAGTAATCACAGATTTAACGTTTAACTCCAGGATTTTATTCTGTGTCTCTGTACTGTGAGGCCGCTCTGTAACCAGCTCATGGAGTTTTAACATTTGGGCTAATCTGCCATGGGGATTTGGCGAAGGTGGTGAGAGGCTTCGGTTACCTTTGGATCCCAGGTGGGCCTGAAGCCAGAGCCCCCATAGCATAGCGGGTACCTTGCAGCCGTTTTCCCAGCCCTGCTTCAGGGTGCCTCCGCATGAGTCAGAACACGTGCAGTGTGGGCTTGCGAGGGTGGCAGGGAGCCCAGAATTAGCTTGACTGCACTTCAGCAGGCTGCGGTGGGGAGGGGGAGGCTGTGACAAACGGGAGCTAAGAAGCAGCAGCCCCATCCACAGAGGAGGTCAGCCTACCTGGCCCCAGAGAGTGTGGGGAAAGCCTGGCGTGTGCCTGGCACAGATTTTCTGCACCGACAGCTGGCGTGCCCAGCACACTGAAGATGAATATGAATGCTGGACGGTCATGGCCAAGTTGCCCTCAGATTGAGCAGACAGGTATGGGTATCACCACACTTGCTGTTCGTAGTCTGGCCAGGCGGGGCAGCTCCGTGCATTCACCTGCCCCCTGGTACACCAGGCAGGTAGAGCTGAACAGAACCTGAGCGGAGCCCAGCAGGCAGCGAGGCCTTCATCTGGCATTCTTTCCATCTTTGCAAGTTTCTTCTTTGTTAAAATGAGATGATTGTTAGCCCGTGTACTTTCTACATTGCAGAATCTGTATTCACCTTCACACCTTTTCCTGCTTGCCCCAATCTCTGGCACAAGTGTGTTGCTGAGGACGCCAGCGGTTGTCGCCAAAGAAAACAGGGAAGTAACAGTCATCACTTTGCTGGACAAAACACAAGGACAGGTCAGGTCTGTGTCTGCAGGGGAGTGGAAGGACTGGGCATTCTTGACACCACCGAGCGAATCAGCTGCAAGGAACAGTGCAGTGCTTCATCTCAAGGATGTCAGCATTGATCTAGAAAAAACTTTATATTTTGAAAAAAATGTTTTTTTAAGATCCTGGTATGCAGTGTGGACATATGCTGTTACCTTCACGGGGTTCCCGTTGCCAGGTGAGACTCGCAGGGGCAGAGTGATGGAACAGTTCGGGAAGAAAATAAGGCCCCTGAAAGTTCTCAGGGTGTCCAGCTTGGGGCTGTACCAGGTAACTCGTGCCTTCCCACCCCGGCTGGCCTTGGTCAGTGTGTGGTTTCAGGGGGCCACATGCTCTGGTCCCATTGCCACTGAGCAGGCCCAGATGAGGACTTGGAAGGAGCCATGTTGTAGGTATTTTGTCTTCCTCCACTGGAACTGGAGCCCAGCTTAGATCTGGCTTTCTTCATTGACCTGAGGATATAAGGGAGTATGAGGGGCGGTGTCACGTAACATCCGGAGGCAGCATGTGAACTGGGAATTCTTTTTCATCCATGAGAGTTGGATCAGCGATAGCCTTCCACCAGCCTTGTCTATTTAGTGCCAGGCATGCTTTTTGCACACAGGTCCCTTGTTAAGTGCTAGGGCCTTCCACCTTCACACATCCATTTGGTGGTGCCCAGGCTAGGCTCTGGGTACCTCTTTATCAGGAGTCCCATGAGTTTGGAGAACCTTCCCACTCTTGTAGACTCTGTTCTGTTCAAAACAGCAAATATTCAACCATCTTGTTTGAGCCTGGCTCTACTGTGATGTGGGCAGGGCTGGCATGAATCTGTACCTTTGAAGGACCAGAAAATAGAAGGCATGTGCCTGCATTGGGAACAGGGTCCTGGGTGTACTGGGTCTCTTGCCTTTTTATTCAGCACTTTTCCCAGCTCCCTGCTGCCCACGATATGCTGCCCGGCCTTGTCCCACCGGGATATGCTGCCCATACCTTCTCAGCCTTTCTTTGAAAATCAAAGGCTTCTAAACCTTTTCTTTGCCTCTTTATTTTACAGTGATTGTATTATTATTATTATTATCATTATCATCATTATTATTTGTAGTGTTGGGAATTGAATCCAGGATCTGACACATGCCATGCAAGTGCTTATCACAGAGCTACACCCCCCAGTTCTCTCTTATTCTCTCTGCACAGCAAGCTTATTAGAACAAAGAAGTAATTCTGGATATCCTTGAGCTAAATGCTTCATATGCACCACTTCATATACTCCAGATACTCTCCAGAGAGGGACAGTGGTTAGCAGGCTGTAGCCTTTGTAGAGCTCTACTGGGCTCATTCCATAGGTAAACGAAGAGACGCGGGCCTGGCAGACCCTCGGACCCTGCTTTGACAGTAGGTGGGTATGGAAGGCAGAGGCCCTCTTCATTCTGCCCCTTTAGCTTCTAGGCTGTTCAGTGCAATGGGTGAGGGCAAGTGGCACAGTGAAAGAGATGGTGCCACTGCCTGCTGGTGGTATTTGACGAAGCAGAGGGTTGAGAATCTCGACAAAATGCAGCTGTTCCCTCCTTCAGAATTCAGCACCCCTTTGCCTAAGCTCCTCAGCCTGGCTACTCCTTTCTTCACTGGCTTCCCTGGGTCTATCACAAGCCCTTTGGCCTTCCCTCCCACTGCTGGGCTTGGTGCCTGGGGATAGGCTCTGTGAGTTTACAGGTCGTGAAAGAGAACCAGGGAGAAAGAGCAACGTGTCCAGGTGGCCTGGGGTGTGTACACAGATGGAGTGTTCAGTGCCAGGCCCCTGGTCACCAGGCAGGCTGGCTGGTTGGAGTCAGATTTCCAGGAGTCTTAGAGCAGACAGGGAGGTCTAGCAGGAATGTGCTTAGAGGGAGGAAATGCCACTCCCCAGCCAGGGTTTGCCCCGGCCCTGCAGCCTGACAGTTTCTGTTGTTTCATGAATAGGGTTTGACAGCAGCATCAGTTTCTTGGGTCCCACGTTTCATGGAAACATTTAGAACTTCCTCTGGGATTCTTTATCTAATAATCATGGCTGCTTTCTCAGATATATAATAGGGATTTTTCCACCCTTGTCCACTTCTTTCAAGTTACAGTGGTTACCTTGCACAGCTGGTACCTGTAACAAGAAGAAAAGCGAACCAAAATAAAATAATGTTCTAAATAAATAAATCACCCTTGACAAGCAAGGGGAATATAATCCAGATATCAGAAGGGAAATTTATGTTTGCTCCTGCTGTGTACGGCTCATGAATTTCACAGACGCCTCACCTGGAATCTGCCGTACAGTTGTCTGCCAGCTTCTCTGAATCTGCACATGTTCTTCCAGAAGCTTCTGAGATGCTGACTCATCCATAAAGCCTAAAATCATGCATGCTATATTCTTTGTGTTTGCATGAAGCCTTTAGACATAGGCTTGGGACAAGCTATGTGGGTTTTCCCTATTTGTCCCTCTCTGAACCTTTAGGATTAGCTAGAAAAATTCATTTAGACCCCCATTCTGTGCTGAGAGAAGATAATGAGGCATTAGTGAAATTCATCACTATCCATGTGGGCTTTCCATGGAAACTGGACAGCTCAGACCCCTTCCCCATCGCAGGACCCTGCCTTTTGTAAGTTCCACATGTTGTGGTACTACAGACAAGGTGACATCAGAGAGGGGAAGATCACTGGAATGTAAGTGACCTGGGAAACCTGAGCCCTGGTCTGTTGTACAGGGCAAGTGGCAGCTTGTACCAGGGAAGGGAACGGACAGCCCTTCGTGGTCTTTATCTGCCTGATAGGCATTCACAGAGATCAGCTTGAGTTGGACTTTGACTTTTTATTAGGGCTGATAAAATCTATTCGCTAGCAAGCTGTTAGGTTTATAAGGTAGGGGCCCAGTGAATAGCCAAGGACTGCTAGCCCCTTTGCCACGTAGATGACATCTTGTGTGGCAAGGGCATTTCTAGAAAGTAACTTTTGTTAAGGGTTGGTTTGTGTGTTAGCCAGCTTTCTGTTACCATAACACATACCTTGGGTAATCAACCCTAGCTTTCTTTTGACTCACAATCTTAAAGGTTTTGATTTAAGGTTGGTTGGCTCCATTGTTCAGCACATGATGGTGGAAATGAATACAAAGCAGAAGAAATCTATTCACTGCACTTTGGGATACCAGAAAGTCAGAAAGAGAGTGGGGTCCCACAGTTTTGGCCAAGAAACTTCTAATGAGCCACTCTTAGGTTTCACCTGAGAACATTTCCACCATCTCCCAATAGTGCCAAGCCGGAGACTCAGCCTTTAACAGAGAGGTTTTGAGGAGACCTTTAAGAGCCAAACTGTAGCAATTTGGATCTGTATTTGTTGGAAGAGAAGACTCATTCCTGTCCCAGAGCTGAGGGCTTACATCACCTCAGAGAGACTAGATATTGCAGTCAACCCAGAGCAACCCAGGCAAGGTCCAAGCCGCACATGTGGGCTCTGTCCTCATGGCTGGTATTCCAGATGACCTGGCCAGACACAGTTCCCTGGTCACAGCTTTGAACATGGAAGGAGCTTCTAGGAGTTGTCTCTGTTGTGGAGCCAGAAAACCATGGCAAAAGGGCCTCTCATCCGAGCCTTCAAAACCACCTGGTTTTTGGCTGGATGTGTGTGGAGAACAGGCCTCACACTCTGTGGATTTTATCTGAAGGCATACATTTTACTTGTGCTGCTCGCTGCATGTGCACAGGTGTTTAACAGGTGTCAAAACACTGGCATTTTCTCCTTCAAGAAAAAAGTCCCCTCATCAAACTTTTTTCTTGTGGTCTTAAGGTGTGTGGTTTATTTTTCATTGAGAGTCACCTCAAACGAAGCAGATTTCCAATCCCAGACATGACAGAGTAAACAATGTTGGGTTTGCTTTCTTTTCTTTGTGTGTGTGTGTGTGTGTGTGTGTGTGTGTGTTTCTTTTGAGAGACATGGTCTCCCTATAGCCCCAGCTGTAGACCAGGCTGGCCTTGAACCCCCAGAGATCTGCCTGCCTCTGCCTCCCAAGTGCTAGGATTAAAGGCATGCACCACCACACCAGCTTAAAGATGATTCTTTTTTTTTTTTTTTTTTTTTTTGGTCTTTTCGAGACAGGGTCTCCCTGTTGTCCCAGCTGTCCTGGAACTCACTCTGTAGACCAGGCTGGCCTTGAACTCACAAAGATCTGCCTGCCTCTGCCTCCCAAGTGCTAGGATTAAAGGCATGCGCCACCACTCCCGGTTTAAAGATGATTCTTAGCTGCCATTTGGGTGCTGGGAATCGAACCTGGGTCCTCTGCAAGAGCAATCAATGCTTAGGCTGAGCCATTTCTCCAGCCCCTGCTCTCTTTTCTTAATCAATTTGATGCAGTTGCAAGCAAAGCTCCATATTTGCCCTAAGTTGCTGAGAATGCCTTCCAAAGCAAGGCACAGGGGAGCAAAGACCGCAGAGACCAAGCAGAGGCACCAGATGGGAACTGGGATGCGGAGGTAGTTGGTTCTGAGTACAGAAGGCATGTGGGAAAACTTCCAAGTACCCTCCTGGAGCTACGTAAATGCTAAGCTGTGTGCACACTGAGGTTGGATGAGGAGCAGCTACAGAACAGAGTATAAGGGAGCAGTGCACTGACCAGAGAACCTGGAGGTGGCAGACACAGTGCTGGGAGGGGGCGAGGTCTAACCTGCTAGAGTGATCTGACCTTACTGCACACCTTGATCACTTACCTAGAGCCATGGAAAGACTGTACCTCAGGTAAAATTAAGGAGTACATCAGAGCCCCCATAGCAAAATAAACACAAGCCTTGATAGGACCAAGATGCTACGCTAGTCAATGAAGCATGCCCAAGTGAAACTCAGCATTCTTTACACTGCATGTTAACTACTGTGTCTACCATACAATAAAATAATCATGAGTTGTGAGGACAAGGTGGCCAGTAACAAAGAAAAGGAGGTCAGTAGATCCAAATTCTTATAGCACAATGAATGAACAGATAGGAATTGACTTAGAATAAAAGCCCGAGTCTTGTCCACGAGCCCTAAGGCCCTCTTTGCTGTTTCCCCTTCTCCCTTCAGCACCCAGTGCACGTCTGGTCCACTTGTTCTCTCCTTACTCTGCTGTTTCAGGGCCTTCAGGTTGGCTCTCTTTTAGTAGCTGCACACTCTTCTGAATATGCCAGGGCTCATCTCTCAACCCATTTGGGTTCTGCTCACGTTACCCTCTCAAAGAAGCCAGTCCTGCCGTTGGTATAGCACGCCACCTTTTGCAAAGTGTCTTCCTGAATATGCTCCATGAGATCTGCACAGGACCTAGTGATATAAGTAGATGGGACAATGAGTCAGAAATACCCAGTTACCTGCCCAGAGCTACACAGAAAAACTAAGGCCAGGAGCCCTGGCTTTCCATTGCTAAGCATGAGGAGAAGCAAGCCTCATTTTCCGTACAACGCATCATTTCATCTTGCTTTGGGGGTTTGTTCTGTTGATTGTTTTTGTTCGTTAGTTTCTGTGTGTGCTAGCTATGGGCTCTGTCACTGAGATCCCCTCCAGCCCTTCCTACCTTGCTTTTTAAATCTTTGTCATCTCCCAACACACTGAATATCTATTCATTTCTTGTCTTTCCATCTGCAGAACATAAAACCCAGAGCTTTATCTTTGATTTCTGGTCATTGTTGAATCTGCACAGCCTATGACCTGGAACTTAATGGTAGTCAATAAATATTTGTTTCATTAATAATTGAAAATAAAATGTAGTACCCTGTTCTAGTTTGGTTTTCCATTGTTGTGACAAAACATGCTGACCACTACCAACTTGGGGAGGAAAGGGTTTATTCAGCTCACATCTCCCTGGTCACAGTTCATCACTGAGGGAGCCCAACATAGGAACAGGACAGGAACCTGGAGGCAGGAGTTGAAGCACAGGCCATGGAGGAATGCTGCTTATAGGCTTACTCTCCCGGCCCATGCCCAGCCTGCTTTCTTATACTGTACACAAACAACCTGCAGGGGGTGGCACCACCCATAGTGGGCTGGGCCCTTCCACATTGCTCAACAATCAAGACGATACTCCACAGATGTGGCTAAAAGCCAGTCCAATGGAGCCAATTCCCCAGTTGAGGTTCCCTCAACCCAGGTGTGTCAAGTTGACACTAAAGCTATCCAGCACATACCCCATGGGGACAGAGGCCGGAACCAACATACTGAATTGAAAATATCAAGGTGATAAGCTTTGGCGTTTACCTTATTACATTTTGAAAACCTATATCATTTTACTGTGAAAGGAAATTTTTCAATAAAACTTTTTGATGAGCTGGAGACATGTCTCAGAGGTTAAGACCACATTGCTGCTCTTATAGAGGACCAGAGTTTGGTTCCCAGCACCCATGTCAAGCAGCTCACAGGAGACCTGACACCCTATTCTAGCCTCCATAAGAACCTGCACTCATGAACATACCCACACACAGACATAGTCACACACACAAATAGTTAATTTAAAATTAAAAATATTTTTGGTAGTGTTGGGATCAGTATAGCTCAGTGGTATAGTGTTTGCCTAGTATATGCAAGTCCCTGGGATTGATCCTTAATACCACTAAAAATCAATACATTTGATATTGTCTTGAGCCACTAGAAAGCACAGTCATAGAGGCACCCAGTATTGGTAGGGCAGGTCATCTTTTGTAAAATGCCTTCCTAGATTTTGCCACATGGAATCTGTACAGGGCTTGGTGATGTAAGAAGATAGGACAGTCAGCCATAGAGATCCAGTTACCTACACAGAGCCACACAGACAAGTTAAGTCTAGGAGTCCTGTCTTGCCAATCTATCATGTGATAAGAAGTAAATCCTATTACAGAGTTTTTACATGGGACCCATGGCAAGGCAGTCTATTGAGTCTGACTTTTATGAAATAAAATGTGTGGTTATCTGTATTTTGTGTGCACATGATTAGAGTGAGGTGACAGGTCAGGAAAGAAGAGTTGTCTAGGTATTCAAGGTCTGTTAGAGAGACAGGATATGTGGGGATAGGTTGGGTCCAGCCAAGCATCATTCAGACTGAGGAAGGGCCCTGGTGGTTCTAGAACTAAGGGCCACACAGATCCAGGCCATCGGGACTTCAGCAGCAAGGAAGAGTACTGGAAAATGCTTCAGGCCTGTGTGCATGAGCAATTCTGAGCTGCCAAGGTCCAGATTATGTAACATAAGCCACCTAGAGAGGCGTGGGGATGCATTTGGAGAAATAAAGGCTGAGTTTATTATCTTCAATAGAAATTTATGTCAATAAGCACTTGTGGATCCATTGCCAGAAGAAAGGCTGGATATTTATATGCAGGATCTCCTTGGATCCTCAAAACAGATAAGGAAAAAAATATTCTTCTCCATCTGTTCTAATGAAGAAAGGCAGAGAAGGAGCACGTGAATTTCTAAGCTCATCGCTGTATCAGGTGGCAAGCCTGACACAAAGATCCAGGTCTTAGAACTCTAAACCAGGGGTGGGGCATAGCTCATTGGTAGAACACTTGTATGGCAAGCGTGAGGTCCCAGGTTCAAGGAACTGCATCACCACAAAACAAAGCAGAATGCCAAGGCAAGAGCTTTCTTGGAGGCTCCAGCTGAGATACATCTTGTGTGGAACAAATCACCTAGGGGAGCGATGGGGACAAAGGATTGTAGAGCAACATGCCCAGCGTAATCACTGCACTTGGAGGCTTCCAGCAGATATGTTCCAAGGCAAGAACAATGAGAGCAGCCCTCAGGCAAGGAAAGGGGCTTAAAATGAGCTCCCTTGAGGGTGCAAGAGCAGAAATGTGCTCAAGTTCATACTTTTCTATTCACTGTTATCTCAGGGGGCCCTGTGTTTTTATAAGTCTCTCTTCTGGCAAAGTCTTTCCTTGTCCTCACAACATCTAAGGCTGAGAAGAGCTCTATTGCTGACTCAAAGAATGAGTTTTTCAAAGCTCTCTTTGCCTCTGTTTCTCATACATATGTCATTCTAGGTGCTTAGTAGCTAGGGGCCATGCCAGAGATCAGATAGAGATGCAGCCTCAATACTGAGGTCCAAGAAGGCTGGGTCTTCACTCTGGGTACTTAGTGCATTTTCAGAACACAAATGGTTCTCATAGTTGGCATATTTGTGTTTTAGGAAGAACAGTTTAATTCTTGGATTAAGTGCTTGCAGTCATTTAAAATGACTGAGATGGGGGCTGGAGAGATGGCTCAGGGGTTAAGAGCTCTGACTGCTCTTGCAGAGGACACGGGTTCGATTCCCAGCACCCACATGGCAGCTAAGAACCATCTTTAACTCCAGTTCAAGGGGAATCCAACACCCTCTTCTCACCTCCACGGCATTGCATGACATGGGTGCACCAACCTACATGCAGACAGTACATTCCTACACATAGAAAATAATAAATAAATAAAAATTAAAAAAATAATAAAATGATTGAGATGTGTCTTCTTTCCACAGATAGAATTATGTAACAACGTCCACTTTAGGTCTCTCTGAGAATATTATAAAAGAAGACTCCCTTAGTGTTTTTGTACATGAGGCTTTTTTTAAGTGGGAATAGCAGACAGCACAGATATTTTTAAAGAATTTATTTTGTTTTGGGGGGCTGGAGAGGTGGCCTAGTGGTTAAGAGCGCCGACCGCTCTTACAGAGGACCC
>VZQC01011429.1:2262951-2276991 GCA_009823505.1 Rhizomys pruinosus | reverse complement strand
CTTTTTTTTTTTTTTTATTAATTTTATTTAGTTATGTATGTGTATGAATGTACTGTCTGCATGCAGGTCTGTGCACCCGTGTCGTGCAATGCTGTGGAGGTCAGAAGAGGGTCTCGGATTCCCCTGGAACTGGAGTTCTCCTGGAATTGGAGTTACAGACGGTTCTTAGCCACCATGTGGGTGCTGGGGATCGAACCCCGGTCCTCTGCAAGAGCGTCGGTGCTCTTAACCGCTAGGCTATCTCTCCAGCCCTGAACATGTTCTTAACTGCTCCAGCCACACAACAGATTTTTTAAAGGGTTTTGTTCCTTTTTTTAATTTATTTTTTATGTGTACTGTCTGCATGTAGGTTGGTGCACCTGTGTCATACAATGCCACAGAGGTCAGAAGAGGGCGTCAGAATCCCCTAGAACTGGAGTTAAAGACGGTTCTTAGCTGCCATGTGGGTGCTGGGAATTGAACCCGGGTCCTCTGCAAGAGCAGTTGGTGCTCTTAACCGCTGAGCCATCGCTCCAGCCCCACAACAGGTTTTTTAAATCAGGGAAATCTTACAAGTGATTTGTCTTGGAAGCAGGCATCTGGCAGGTTTAGGATAGCTGGTCCTTCAGCACCCCCCCAGCGTAGTCAGTATGCTGTTAGAGGTGGCATGGTGAGCCCACTCAGGTAATCCTTACATTAAGTCTTAATGAGGTTCGGGTTTGATCCTCAAAGGCTCATGTGCAGGCTGCTTAGTCCGTGGGTGGTACTGTTGGGAGGTGTTAGAATCTTTAAAATTTAAATATGAATAATTAATATAAAAATGAATAAGTCGTGCTGGGCATGGTGGCACACACCTTTAATCCTAGCACTCAGGAGGCAGAGGCAGGCAGATCTCTGTGAGTTCAAGGCCAGCCTGGTCTACATAGCAAGTACCAGGCCAGCTGGGACTAAAGGGAGACCCTGTCTCAAAAAAAAGACAAAAAAAATGAATAAGTCATTGAGGTGTTGCCTTTGTCTTTAGAAAGGATTGTGGTGTTCTTAAGGGATGGTTGTTTATACAAAAGTGGTATAGTATGAAAGAGCAAGCCAGGAGGCCCTTGCCCTCTGGTTCCCTGTCTCACCATTTGATCCCTCTCCATCCTATGAAGTCATCTGCTGTGAGGCTCTCACCAGAGATTGGCCCCATGGTGTCATTTAGTCTTGGTGTTCAACCTCTGAAAGTGTGAATGATCTAAGCCTCTTTATATATTGCCCAGCCTCCTTTATTTGTTATAACAGTGGATATGCGAGTCTCCACAGCTCCAAGAAAGCCAAGGCCAGGGATGAGCTCCCTGTGGCTTCAGAATGCTTTGATGGAGGCTGCTGGATCTGCCAGTTCCCGGAAGTGAGGGCTTGAAGGGACTGAGCTTTGCTAAGGCCTCTGCATCATTGAGATTGGGGTACCTAATGGAGTGAGGCTGGGTTCGGGTTCGAGCACTCAGATCACATGGGTGCTGATTGTCATCACAAATACAGTGGCATACGGGGGAACATGCCCATTGCAGCTCTTGGGGTGGACACATCCAGAGGAAAAGTTTTATCATCTCAGGACTCGGGTCTTCTTGGGGAGAGAGCATTGTATGCTAGCTGCAGATTCTAGGACTAAGTAGATGCAATAAACTTAGGAACATGTTTTTAAATTATTTTTATTATTTTATGTGTATGAGTGTATTGCCTGCAAGTGTGTGAGTGTACCCGTGTTGTGCAGTGTCCATGGAGGTCAGAAAAGGGTGTTGAATTCCCCTGGAACTGGAGTCACAGACAGCTGTTAGCTGCCATGTGGGTGCTCGGAATTGAATCCGGTGAAAGGTTTCAGCGATGCAGAGAGAGGCCAGATCAAACCAAATTAAAGTCCAACAGAGGCAGGTTTTAATGGAGGCCTTTCTGGGCTCTTCCATGGTCCTGAGGTGCCATGGCCGAGGAAGGCAGGGGTAATGGGGGGTGGGTTTTATAGGTCTCTGGGGGCAGGGGCTGACCTGTCGCCAGAGAGCTGGAGTGAGGTTATGGGACTATACTCCTGGGGGCAGGAGTGGACTACTTGACTTCTCCAGACAGCAGAACTGAGTTTTCACCCCTCTGGAACTGGCTCTTTGCAGCGTTGGGGGGGTGGGGGGTGGGGAAGGAGGAGTGGCCAGGGGGAAGCATTTGGGGCAAGCTGGACTCTTCCAGCCTGCATGAAGGCAGGCCAGGAACAGCAGCCTAACATCCGGGTCCTCTGCAAGAGAAGTCAGTGCTCTTCACTGCTGAGCCATCTCTACAACCCATGATATGTTTTCTGGAGTGCCTTTGCTTGCCTTAGAGTGATGACCTGTAGGCTAGGACATTTCATCTGGATGATGACATAACCATTAATCTTGGAATACTGACCCTGTAAATCAGAAGTGATTCATACTCTGGAGTTCAGGGAAAGCTGGGCTGTAATAATTTCCTAGATTTGGGCTTTTGGGGATGCTATAGACCTTTCCCTTCTGCATAAAGAGTTGATTGGATCCTGGAAGGAACCAGGGACCTCACTTGAGTTTGTTCAGATCTGCTTTGACAACTGGTTAAAGACTGGTTTGTGAATTCAGAATGGAGGATCCATCTTCTCTGAACTCCTGGAGCTGTTGTGTGGCCCCCAGCCACTAAAGATACCCATCTACTCCTGGCACCCATCTAAGTCACTGCACCTATGCATGTATATCACACATGTATTCATGACACCCATACACCAGGGGACCATGATGACACTGAGCCCACTCTTGAGTTCATTCTTCCTCCTTTTGTGGCCAACATTGCTTCTCCTGTCCTGTGGATTGACATCTAAATCTTACTGCAGACCTTTCTGAGATTATTAGCTTCCACATAGCTCAGCTGGTGGCTTTGTTTGCAGACCCTTACAAGATCTTCCATTGAGAATGACCTTTTCTGACCATCCTAGTGTTGAGGCTCTTCCATCTGAGGTCCCATCTGCCTAGCTGGTGTCCAGTCATGCCACATGGGACATTTCTTCTGTCTGTGTCTCATTACCTCACCTAGCCAGCAAGGCCCTGGTGAGAGAGAGCTTTATTTGATCAGTATGTGTACAGCTAGGCACAGCATGTTTCCAGCAGATGGTTGTTAACAGTTGTTGGTAGGAAGTCACATTATTCCCGTCCAAACAGAGTTCACTGATTTTTGTCCATTTTGACTCCAGACTCTGTACTTTACAAGACACCCTACTTCTTTGTCTTTATTTTGTTTGTGTTTTGTTTTGTTTTGTTTTGCAACAGGGTCTCCCTATAGCCCCAGCTGACCTGGAACTCACTCTGTAGACCGGGCTGGCCTTGAACTCACAGAGATTTGCCTGTCTCTGCCTCCTGAGTGCTAGGATTAAAGCCACCATGCCCAGCAACACCCTACTCCTTATAGTTGATAAATTGGAGTTTCCAGATTGTGATTCAGGATTTGGAGAAGACACAGGATTCCTTCAGGACTGCGGGCCTTATCTTATGGGACATCTTTATGCGTGTTCCTGTCATACATGGTGAGTATCCTTGGATAAGGTGCTCTGTGGGATGTGACATCACCTGCTTCCCTGAGTAATCCTGAGTGAGTTGCTGCTGATATGTGGTGAGGGGATGCCTGCTGACAGGGCAGGACCCTCGGGTCATAGGACTGGTCGTTTAGGACTAGAATCAAGTTTCTCCCAAATAGGTGCAGAGCGCAGGCAGACTTTTGATAGGAGCTAAATCCAGAAGTTGGGTGTGGTGCTGGTTTCCCGCTGCTCTAAGGCCTCACCAGGCCCAGAGTGGTCACCATTTATTAAGGCCTCTCTATGGCTACTTCATGTGCCAACGTGTTGGCATTTAATTCTCAAAAAACTTGCCAAGGAGGTGGGTCCCATTCACAGGTGCAAGGAGTTGCAAAACTTGCTCAGGATCACTTCATTCTGAGCATCAAAACCAAAGTAGATATTCAGGTCCAGTAAAGCCATGTGGTCTTAAAGCCGAGTCTTGTGCACCTTGTCTGTTGCTTGTTGAATCACCTTCTGACCTGAATGGGGAGGCTGACTCACTAGTCTTTCTTCTGGAACTTGAATCCAGTTATTGACTGCTGCCACCCTCACGGGAGGTGGAGTTGGACAACCATTTTATAGATGAAGCTGGTCCTGGAAGCCACATCGGTGTCTATAATTGTTTTCTGTGGCTGTCACTGTCCTGCATGCCTTTGCTTGAGGATATCCAGGATTCTCCCTAGCTGAGCTTGGATCATGTGGGAGGCCCCAAGTTGGGACAGGAGACGTGGGCTTGGCTCTCTTGGGGTGCCTGTCCTCCTCTGCCTCTTGGGACAAAAGGGCAACAAATTATTAAATAGTCCAACCACCTTCCAGAACACACAGCATGGGAACTTTATTAAATACTCCTACCACCTCATACACATACACACACTTGTGAGCACATAGCATACATGCATTCACACATATAATTGACTTCAGGCCCAGAGTCCCACCTCTGCTGTCTTTCTTACCTGTTTTCCATGTTCCTGTGGAAAGCCAGAGGATGCATGCTTCAAAGAGGTCAATCAATGCTGGACGTTTTTTAAAAAATTAATTACATTTATTTGTGTGTGTGTGTGTGTGTGTGTGTGTGTGTGTGTGTGTTTTGTAGGTCAGAGTATAAGTCACACAAGTTGATTCTTTCCTTGCATCATGTTGGTTTTGGGGATTGAACTCAGATTGCTGGCTTCACAGAAAGTGCCTTAAGCCATCAAGTCATCTCTCTGGCACCCTGAATTGTGTGTGTGTGTGTGTGTGTGTGTGTGTGTGTGTGTGTGGCTTAACCCTGACTGAGACCAGGGCACCACTCTTGCTGAATACCTAGCCCACCCCTTGCCTTCCTGCTGAGCTGAGATTTCCAGAAAATGCTTCCTGTGGTCTTGCCTTGAGTCAGCCATCTTTACGACATCCTTGGGCCTGATGTGTCCTTTCCAACCATTTCTCCCATTTCTTCCCTACATATGTGTGTTTGCTGCAGTCCAGTTGGGCTCTTCCATCTGCTTTACATGTCTGGGCTCCATGCACACGTGCCTGTCCCCGCAAACAGTGGCACCTCCGCTATGGTGCCTCACCTGCTCTTCCCTGCCTGGCCTTCAGGACTCGGCTGTGGTGCCCGGTATTCTCAGTCACAGAAGTATCCATTTGGCACCTGCCCCTGTTCTACTTTACAGACATTTTCTTCCTCCTAGAGCTCCCTTTCACTTGCCGTAGTCTTTTCCATTGAACACAAGTTTCTTTCTGTATATTTTGCCATACTACAATGCTTCTTATACAGCTGTGTATTTTACAAAGATTCGTGTCTCCCTCCCTTGTTTTGCACAGCAGCCAGCACCATGCTAGGCACCAGGAGGCCCTCGGACTACTTGTAGGACCCACAGGCTGTGGGACGGTGCGTGGTTGTATGGAGATGCAGGGGTTAGGATTGAGGCTGGCTGACTGGTTCATGTGACGGCAGGTGAATTTCATGTTCTCTGCACCACTGCCTGAGGGCAGGGGTAGGAGGCCTCAGACAGACACAGTTCTGTGCTCAGGTTCTTCTCAGATTCAGAAGGACAGGATATATTTCTGGTGCTTCTGCTTTAGGGAGCCGAGGAGCCACACATGGCCACTGGCTTCTTTGTCATCATGAAGTAAACTCTTCACTGTGACCCCTTTATGCTGTTCCACCTCTGTCTTCCTCCTTTTGGATGACAATTACTTCCTGGTGAAAGTGAGTGCTTCTTCCTTCTACTTACAAAAAAGCAAAGGTTGTCTTCTCTGACCTGGATCCCTGCTGTTCTGGGTTATGAGAACAGTGTGCTTTTGTCCCTCTCGAACCCCTGGTAGCAATGCTGTTGTGCTTATCTTTGTGGAACATGGTGACTGGGTCCATGGCTCCCTGCCATGCATTCTTGATGGCTCTTTGCTGTACTGTTGGAGTGAGGATGCAGCTAGACCTAGGCTAGCTGGAAAAGGTAAAAATGGGGTCCTCCTGACTGGTAGTGCATGTGGGGCTCTGGGCCGGTGGCAGGGAGGTAAGCAGGCAGGACCTGGCCTCTGTGTCAGACTCTGAGTTCCATGGAGTCTGCCTGAGTCAGGTGCATGTACCTAGGCTCAGAGCACACTCGCTGTGTCAGGCAAAGGGTTTTCAGCCCAATTGCAATGCAAAGAACTCACTGGCCACTCTAGTCTTCCCTCCATTTTCTGAACTCCTTTGACATTTATCATCTTAGCCTCATACCTGTCACTTATCATGTGACACCATACTTTAGTGATTCATCACAAGCACATCTTGTCTTCTCACAATCTTGGGAATAAGGGATATATTCTCAGAACTGTGAAGACCCCCACATATATTACCTACCAAATTGGCTGGCCTATAGCTATTTATTTTTTATTTTTATTTTTTATTTTAGTGTATGGATGTGTTGCCTGGATATATGTAAGTATACTCCTGTTGTGCAATGCCCATGCAGGTCTGAAGAGAGTGTCAGATTCCCCTGGAAATGGAGCTATGGATGATTGTTAGCTGCCATGTGGGAATCGAACCCAGGTCCTCTGCTAGAGCAGTCCAGTGCTCTTAACCACTGAGCCATCTTTTCAGATCCTCTTTATTTTATTTTTATTTGACTTATTTATTTTAAATTAATGTGTATGAGTGTTTTACCAGCCTGTATGTAATTGTACCATGTGCATGAAATGCCCATGGAGGCCAGAAGATCCTTAGTCACTGTGTAGGTTCTAGGAATTGAACCCAAGTCCTCTGCAAAAGCAGCCATTGCTCTAACCACCGAACCACCTCTCCAGCTCCACCTATAACTTTAAATGACTTTTAATTGTTGGCTACTTATTTTTTCATTTTATGTGTGAAATAGCATGTGGCAGCCAGCAGGAAAGCCAAGTGTCAACTGAGAAATCCTCATTGGCTGAATGAAAGGTAGTTTTGCTATCTTTTATAGCCAAACTTGAATACAGGCAACTCAGTTATGTATGTGCATTTCCTTTTTTTTATTCTATGTGGCAAACTGTCCAGTCATATCAAATTGCCTACCTTGGCTGGCTTTTGCATGGTGAAAGCTGGGATGTGCCGTGATTTTAAGAAAGCCTAAGCAAAACACAGTCAGGGAAGTGAAAACCAGATGTGAGACCTCACCAAGGGCCCCATGGCTTGGGGATCACCTGGGATCCAAAGAGATGCGTCACCTGGCTCTGCACTACTCATGCAGCACTCAGTGAATCTTCGATGATTAAATCTTCAAGCGAGGGTGCTGCCCAGAGTTATTTTTTAATGTGAAATTCTGAGAAAATCAGAATATGCAATTGATTTGCCTCCCCAGTCCTCTCTAATTTTTATGAGAATGGTAAGGGAAGGGAATAACCTAGCCTTGGCCCTATCTCCCATGTTGGGTTTGCAAGTAATTTAAATGTTTCTTTTATTTGGATTGCATGGAGAATCCCTACCTTAAGGATTAAAAATAACCAGAAAATGTTATGTCACACAAAGCCTTCCTGGATTTCAAATGTTTTCCTAATCTGTTTCAGCAAATTGTGGATTTCCTGCATGTTCTGTGCTTATGAGTTTAGTTTGGTGTGACTAGGGCACCTGTGACAGATGAGGCCTTTGGCATCGCTGCAAGACAAAATGTGCATGCTAAAAGGAGCAAAGGCTGATATATATTTAGCAGCGCTGCCAGTACATTCATATTAAATAGCAGCGGGCAGAGGGGCGAAGCAGCAGCACACGGAGCAGCTTGGATGAGCGTCAGCGGCGTTGCACTTGGTGAAAGAACTCAGTCTCGGAATGTCACATACTGCACAATTCCATTTCTGTGACATTCTCGAGAAGACAGAATGTGAGTGACAGAGAACAGATCTGTGGTTGCCAAGGGGGCAAGAGGGATGGTGTGCAGCTCTAAGTGAACAGACTGGGGAAGTGTCTGGGGAGTGAAGGGAGTGTTCTGTATCCATCACCCCCCATCCAGGTGGTGGCCACGTCTCTGCGTGGCTCAGAACTCTTGGAGCTGTCCATCAAGAGCTGATTGGATTTACCACATGATGGTTTGAAAATAAAATAAACAGTAGCAGATGAGATCAGGAGCATGGGGTGTTCAGCTTGTATATATAGACATAAATAATACAAGAGCAAGCCATGTCTGAATGGGGTAGCCTCTGACAACAGGGTCAGGCTTCCTTCCATCAGAAGTCACCTCCTCTGTGGAGGCTTAGAAACATCTGCAGCCCTGAGCTCAGGCCATCACTCTCCCAGGGTCTTCTGGATCCACTCAGGGCTGTTATCTGATTACTCGTTTAAAAATAGCCTTTAATCCTAGCACTTGGGAGGCAGAGGCACGCGGATCTCTGTGAGTTCAAGGCCAGCCTGGTCTACAGAGTGAGTTCCAGGACAGCCAGAGCTACAGGGAGACCCTGTCTCAAAAAGACCAAAATAAATAAATAAATAAATAAATAAATAAATAAATAAATAAATAAAAATAGCCTGTGGAATTACACCTCCACCCTAGCCTCGCCCTGAAGGTGTATGTGTTGAACATTCAGATCTGGGTAAAATTTGGAGACCTGTCTCAGGATTTCTTGTTGTGTTTGATGAGCATTTATTTGATTTTTTTTTCCATATGTGACATCGATCAACCTAGAACCATTATTTTTCAGCTCTGACTTATTCTTTTTTTAACTAATTTTATTTATTTTTATATGTGTATGAATGTACTGTCTGCGTGTAGGTTTGTGCGCCCGTGTCGTGCAGTGCTGCGGAGGTCAGAAGAGGGCGTCGGATTCCCCTGGAACTGGAGCCAAAGACAGTTCTCAGCCGCCATGTGGGTGCCTGGAGATCGAACCCAGGTCCTCTGCAAGAGCAGTTGGTGCTCTTAACTGCTAAGCCATCTCTCCAGCCCCCTACTTATTCTTTGAAATGTTTTCTTCTCTGAAGACACATGGTGGCCAACTCTGTGAAGCCTCTTTAGGACTGTCCTCCGCACAGCCGTGCCCCATCTCAGTGACACTGCCTTCTGCTCCTTTGCTCAGAGGCCCCAGTGTCCAGCCTTGGTGTTACTTTTTCCTTGTCCAGCCCTGTTCCAAGCACTCTACCCTGTGTGTTCTGTCTTCTAAATGGCCCTGGACCTGGTCTGTTCACTCTGTCCCAAGCTGCTATCTCAGCCCCCCTGCTATGGACCTTCCCCCGAGTCAACTCTCGCCCTTCTCCGGGCTACTGTAACAAAGTTGCCATAGACCGAGTAGATTATAAGCAACAGAAATTTGTTTTTCATATTTCTGGAGGCTGGAAGTCCAAGATCAAGGCACAAGCAGATCTAGTATGTGGCGAGAGCCTACTGCCTAGCATGGATAACTGTCTTCTCTATAACTTCACATGGTAGAAAGGGAAATTACTTCATCAAAGTGTCTCTTTTTTATTTTATGGGTATCCATGTATTGCCTGCATGTATGCAGGTGCACCTGTGTTGTGCAATGCCAGAGGACAGAAGAGGGCGTTGGAGCTCCTGAAACTAGAATTGCAGACAATTGCTAGCCCCGTGTGGATGCTGGGATTTGAACCCAGGTCCTCTGTGAGAGCAGGCAGTGGTCTTAACCACTGAGCCATCTCTCCAGCTCCAAGATGTCTTTTGTAATGATATTCATCCCATTCTTTTAGGGGCCAGCCTCATGACCTAATCAGCCCCAAAGGCCCAACCTGTTCATAGCATCTCCTCAGGGGTTAAGATTTTTTATTTCAGAATTTTGAGGAGATGCAGGTGTTTGTTCAGACCATTGTGTAACCAGGACATTTTCCTATACTTTCATTTTTATCATATGATTCTTCTGAAATGTTGCTGGAAATTTGTAAAAAAAAAAAAATTTGGCCAGGCATTGTGGTGGTGCATGCCTTTAATCCTAGCACTTGGGAGGCAGAAACAGGCAGATCTTTGTGAGTTCAAGGCCAGCCTGGTCTGCAAAGTGAGTTCCAGGACAGCTGGGTCTACAGGGAGACCCTGTCTTGAAAAGACACCCCCCCCCAAAAAAAAATCTGGCCATGTGCTTAGTACTTTTAGAATAGAGTTGAGAGGCTGGAGAGGTGGCTCAACAGTTAAGAGTGCTTTGCCGCTCTACCAGAAGAGGAGAGTTCAGTTCCCAGTACCTGTGTAGGGTGGCTCACAACTGCCTGTAACTCCAGTTCCAGGGGATCTGATGCCCTGTTCTGGCTTCTTTGGGCACACACACACACACACACACACACACACACACACACGTACAATTTAAGAGAGTTCAAATACCTTAAGATGGCTTAGTATTTAGCTTCCCTCTGCTTAATAATCTAGCTTAGTTCTCTGCCTATAATCCAGCAGAGTTTCAGTGATACTGAACTTCATTCAGGGCCTTGGATAGCTCATGTCCTCTCTTCCTCTGGGTGGATCTTTGCAAATGTTCCCCTCTCCTTCAGTATTTTTCTGGAAAATTTTATATCTATCTGTCCATCCAAGGCTAGCTCTGGTTTCCATCTGGGCTATCCTTCTTCCCTTCAAAATCACCCTGTTCTCTCTTCCTGGTACCTGTCACATTGTGCCATAATGACCTCCAGATCTTACCTGCAAGGTCTTTGCAGGCAGAGTCTTTCCTGTGTTGCAGATGTTCTGTCCTGTGCACCACGCTGCCGCCTATAACTAGAAAGGGCCAGGGTCTAATTAATATGACAGATGAGCAGAGGCATCTGTTAAGTCCCTAAGACAGTGACCAGCAGGAGTAGAATAAATAACATATAGGTACTGTATGGTCCATAACTTCTGAATTGCTTACAGTATGGTTAGAGATGAATAGTTTCTAGGTACTATATGGTCCATGTCTTCTGAACTGCTTATAGTCTGGTTAGAGAGAGGATACATGTTGAGATACTTGAATAATTATGAGCTAGGCAGGTGACTTATGCCTGTAATCCTAGCATCTAGTAGGCTAAGAGGGTTGTCTCGAATTCCACACTAGTCAGAGCTACATAGTAAGTTACAGGCCAGCCTGAGCTATAGAGTAAGACTTGTCTCAAAAAAATGTGTTAATCTGTGTGAGACAGACCTCAGATGCCTTCAAGGGGAGGGAACATTGGCTCAAGGAGTTGAGACTGTTGGGAAGGCGTCAGGATTGATGTAAATACTGCTGTTTTCTCCTAGCCTGTTGATCTGCCTCACTTCTCACACTTTGGTGACTGTTCCCACTGACTAAAGCTGGGCCCAGAGGGCCCTCCCGCAGTGCCTTGTGGGTGGCTTTAGGTAGGCCCCCACATCGCTGAGGCTATTCCCATCTATGGCTATTTTATGTGGCTCCTCTGACCAGAGTCTCACCTTTACCCCACTTTTATGAGAAGTGGTTGTTGTATGGTTGTTTCTCTGTCCTCCATGCTGAAAACTTCCCAGTCTAGCCCTTCCAAACGGTCAGTCCCCTGTGGGCTGGTGCTGCAGCCCTGTCACTTACAAAGAGATGTGATGGGGGAACTCTTCCCATTCCACTTCCCTCCTCAACACTTAAAAGGATAGCTCTCCACTGGGAGTCGAAGCAGAAGCATTGCTGATGGGAAGCCATGAGCCAGCTCCACTGGGGCGGGGCCCGAGAGGTGATGAGGTGGTGTTGACCTCAGTAGAACACTTGAAGGTGGGATGCAGGTGCTGAGCACAGTGGGGTCTGCTTGAGAGGATCAAGCCCTTCACGCCATAGCTCTGAATGCCCACTAGAATCCCCTGGAGGCCTCAGATAGAGTCTGACCTCTTTCCCAGACAATTCAGCCAGAGCATCCGTAGGTGGCCCAGGGCAGCTCAGATGGACATGATCATAAGCGGCTGTTGATGCAGAGCCTTGGCCGTGCTACCCAGTAAGCCTGAATTTTCCTCAATAAAAATTATCTGTTCAGAACAATGAGGAAGGACACAGATGCTTGTAATTCAAAAATAATTAGCAGGGCCTGGTGGCGGATGCCTTTAATCCCAGCACTCAGGAGGCAGAGGCAGGCAGATCTCTGTGAGTTCAGAACCAGCTTGGTCTACAGAGAGAGCTCCAGACAAGCTAGGATGAAAGGGAGACCCTGTCTCAAAAAAAGACCAAAAAAATTAAAATATGTGTATTGAGGTTTACATTTTGTTTCGCAAAAGTAAAATTATACAGGTGCACATCCTAATCCTCAAATGCAAAATGCTCCAAAATCTGAACCGTTTTTAGGTTCCAACATGATGCAACAAGTAGAAAATTCTACACTTAACCTGCACACTTGGGTGGAGGCAGAAGGATCAGAAGTTCAAGGTTATCCTCAACTACATAGTGAGTTTGAGGGCAGCCTGGGCTACATGATACCTTCTCTCAAAAAAAGTAAAAACAAAAACAAAAAAAGGACAAGAAAACACTTGACTTCATGTGGTGAGTTTAGTCCAAATATATAAAATTATCATAAGTTGGCTGGTGAGCAAATGGAAAGATGCATCGAATATTTTCTCCTTCGGTTTGTGTATAAAATATATATGAAACAAGTGATTTTCATATTTTTAACTTGGGTCACATCCTCAAGAGACCTCACTGTGCCTGAGAAACATCTGTAATCTAAAACACTTCTGATCTCAAGCATTTCAGACTAGGAATAATCAACCTCTTATGTTTGTATGTCTCTCTGAAGACTTTTTTTTAAGACAGAGTCTTAGTATGTAGCTCAGGCTAGCCTCAAACTCTTGATCCTTCTACTCCAAGTTCCTAAGTGCTTAGGATTAGAGGTCTGTGCTATCTGAACATTTTTCCTATTTCATGATATGTCATGTAGATATTTTCATGTCACTAAGTAGATCTACCTTGTTACTGAGTCAAAGAATGAATACACTTAATATTTTGATAGAAAATACCAAATAACTGCTCAAGAAAGCTATACCACTTTTTAATTCTTATTGGCAGCATATTTCCTATACTCTGCCAACAATGAATAGTTTCTTTTATATTTTTAGAAGTCTAATTGTTGTATTTGGCTGTTAATGTGTTGCCTCTTTTTCTTTGTTTCATTTACTGGGGATTTGCTCCCCTGCAAGCAGTTTTTACATATCATTTTTTCCATTTTTGCATGAATTGTTTGACTTTTTTCACATTGCTTTATAAGGCCCCTTTATAAATGAAGGCTTAAAATGTGAAAATTTTGTATGTATACACACTTTATATATATAGCAATTATATGTATATAGTATATACTGTAAATACTTCTTCCTAACGTAACTCATGCCTTCAACCATATTGAAAGCTTCCACTGTATATGGAATATGTGTGGAAAGGATGAAATAAAAAACCATTTATGTTTAGGATTAAAGTAAAGGAGGGGCAGGGGAGAAAGGTAAAAATGCTTGCTATACAGACATGAGAACCTGAAGATCTGAGTTCAGGTCCCCAGTACCCACACACCCACATCAAAGTCTGGGGCTGAGCATGCATCTGTGATCCCAGTACTGTGGAGCCAGAGACAGGCAGAAGGCTGGATGGAGCACAGTAGCCAGGCAACCCAGGCCAATTGATGAGCTCAAGATTCAGCTAGAGATCTTGTCTCAAAAATTAAGGTAAAGGCTGGGCATGGTGGTGCACACCTTTAATCTTAGCACTTGGGAGGCAGATTCAGGCAGATTTCTGTGAGATTGGGGCTATCCTGGTCTACATAGCGAGTTCCAGGCCAGCTGGGGCAACAAGGAAACCCCATCTAAAAAAAAAAAAAAAGAAGGTGGAGAATGATTGTGGAAGACACCACATATTGACCTCTGGCCTCCATGTGCACACATGAGTACATACATACAGCACCCACACAAAAAGAAAAAGAAAAATGTAGCTCATGATTTGTTATCTTTAAACTATGTTCAATTTTACCTAATAAAAATAAGAAAAAAAAAGAACTAGAAATTTCATTGTTACAACTGTACTGGATTGCATGATTTTATTATTATTATTCTTTTTAAATAATTGAGATATAATTTGTATATTCCAAAACAAGGTTGGGAACGATCACCAGTGTCTAATTCCAG